>CAUYRH010103842.1:0-10370 GCA_963574655.1 Perodicticus potto
TTCATATAGTGATTAAAAGGCCATGAAGGCTATGTTAAATAGTTCAATGAAAATATTTCAGATTGTATATGAAGTCAGCACATTGTGCCCCATGATTGCACCAATGTACACAATTATGATTTAATAAAAATTTTTAAAAATAAAATAAAAAAAAAGAAAACTCTAAATGATGGATCTCACGGCCTGATGGATCTCATCCTATAGTTAGTGACTGGCAGTAAACAAGTTTTTCACATCCTGAGTCAAAATCTCCTTCCCCCTTCCCTGACCACTGCAGGCCACAGTAACCTCCCCTTCTCTGACAGATCCTAGTATATCTTCTTTACCATTTAATCAGTGCCAATTCAGAACTTTCTATCTTCAACAAATATTTTCCTTTATATATTCTTTATGTCAGACTCTGTGCTCAGCAATAGGATTGTCTGCTGATTAGCAAGTTAGTCCCAACTTGAACATATCTGAAATATGTTCCCTAACCTTTGTAGAATCAGATTCTCTGGAAAAGCACATCACCTCTAAGACAGGTGAGCATTTTCAGGCACAAAATTTTTTGTAGTGGAGATCATGGGTTTGGAAGCAAATGAGATGCACTACTGAATCCTAGTTCCATATTTATGAAATATGCAAACTACCGAAATTTAGGAAAATTATTTAATTTCTCTAAAACTTGATGTCCTAATTTTTTAAAGGAAATAATAACATCTACCTATGATACCATGGTAAGGATTAGCAGTGGTATTTGTTGGGGATTGGGGGTTCCAGTTCCCCAAACCCAGTTGATCTGGTGCAATTACTCAGCTGAGCTAGAAAGTTTAACTGAGGCACAGTGGTAATCAAAAGCAAAAATGAGGGGAAACGGAAAATAAAACTGGAGCAGTACAGGCAGCATTAATAGAGAGCGAAAGTAACCTGCACAAGTTTTAGTGTAACAAAGAGAAATTTTATTTAGGAACAACAAAAAGAACGTTTAGAGCACTTCCAAAGAAAGTTAGAAACGGCTCCCGCTCATGAAGGAGCAAAGATGAGAGGGACAGACACAAAGACCAAAGGTATAAATACCCTCTTTCTCTCAGTTTAAAATTAGTTGCCTCTTTCATTGGCTTCTCTATGCCTCCAGAAATGGTTGCTCTTATCTATTGTTCATTGATTATTGCCACTGTCTTTTAAGCATTGGTTACCTACCATACCTTATGCTCACATTCTTACACACCCTTCAGACCTCCGGCTTCCGCAGGCCAGGCTTCCCTCCTATCCCCTTGAAGTCCCTTACTTATTGTCCCTTCTCCGTATTGTATTTATTATTTATACACAACCTATCACAATTCCCAGAACAAAGGAAATACTAAGCAAATGTAAGTTTTTTTTTTTTTTTTTTTTTTTTATTGTTGGGGATTCATTGAGGGTACAAGAAACCATGTTACACTGGTTGCATTTGTTGGGTAAAGTCCCTCTTACAATTGTGTTTTGCCCCGAAAAGGTGTGGCACACACCAAGGCCCCAAGACCAGCAAATGTAAGTTTTTATTGCCATTGTGATAATAATAAAAATTCTAACTTTGAGATTAAATCACCTACTTTGCAAAATTATTGAGAGACCTAAATTATGTGCACATCAATGAAAGACTGCCAGGCAAAACAGGACTTAATTTTTTTTTCTTTCATCAAGAGAACCTGCCAGTGTCCTTCTATCTGATAGACATGGTAAATTTTATCACCTTGAAATAGATGTTTGATTTTTCCTTGAACACTTTAGTTGCATCTCTTAGTTATTGCAAACAAAAGACCACAAGGTACACACCAAGATGTAGAATAGCTGTAATAGGATTCTTTAAGGCTTCCAAAGATTGTCCTTTACAAAATGTCCCACAATTTGGCTACTTGGGAGAAAAGGCTAAATTTGCATGGGATCAAGGCTATCTCTTCCCTCTGACAATCACGGAGATTAGATTTTCTCTGATGGATGGAGTACATTTGGAAGCATCACCAATGACTTTCCACTACACAATGTTCGTGAGAAAGTCAAGGAAGGTCAATACTATACGTAGAAAGGCCTTGAGTGATTACATGAAACGTGAAAGTGATGTAACCTATTTTTAATGCCTTGGACCGGCACAGAAGACGGTCATTCAAGCTATCCCTGTGCAGCATCCCATCTGGTGCATGGTAGCACTCAATCAGTGGTGGTTCTCATTACTGGTGTTACTGTTCCACGTGGTCTCCTGCTAATCCAATCCAGAGCTCCTGCCATCTGGCTGCAGTCTCATCTGGGCTCAGTTAGCAGCCTCTCTGTGAATGCTCACTCGGTGGCTAAGCCGGAGCCCATTAGGATGGAGGGAGAGACTGCAGGGCAGGGTGGTCAGGACAGGGGCCAGCACAGACACAATTCATAATTCTAAAATATTTTTCACATACCCTCCCTTTATGCTTAGTTTTCCCCAGCAGGGAGAAATTAGAGAAAGGCCTCGAAATGATGCTTGCCTTTCAGGGATCTCTAATTGGAGCAACTTGCTGCAAGTCGCACGTCTGAGAAGCAGCAACTCAAGCTGTAGATTATTTTTACTTTTACGTTTCCCAGTATTGCATTTCTTGCACAGAATAGAGGGAGAAGGAACAGAGCAGGGAAGGAAGTTAATAGTTCTTAGGGATGTGACAAAAGCCAGAGGCCTTGAGTCATCTCTTGTGTGTGTTGTATTTTCTCTCCCAGTGGACCCGTGTTTGCTACATGAATAATGCCCTCTTAAGTGCTGAAACAACACATAACCTTAAGGAAATGGCAATTGGAAGGTAAACTGCCATTGCTAATTTGCATCTCAATAGCGCAGCTTTCTTTATAATGCACACTGAATCACATTAGAGGCATGGGGAATAAATCATATTCCCCTGGCCTATCATTGGGATCACTTTATGGATGCAAACATCGAGATCTATCTTTAACTTTATTGGTGACAAATATCAGCCCATTATCCTAATGGTGAAATATCATCTACTACCACCGGATACAAATTAAATTTAGTGAAATTCCTCAAAAACAATCTCTGCATCACAGGCAATAAGAGCTGGAAGGGTCCAGAAAAATAACGTACCCCTGATTCTCAGCCACAGAGGCACTCAGGAATCACCCGGGGAGCTTTTAAGAAATGCAACACACAGGTTCCAGCTCAGACCATTAAGTCAGAATCTCTAGGGATAAGGCCCAGTTATCAGTGTCTTTTAAAACTTTTCCGGGTGATTTATAAGTGTAGCATGGAATGAGCACCACTAGTACACATCAACCATGATTGCACAGGCAGAGGTTTGGGGCCCACAGCAGAGAGCAGCTAGTATGGGTTCCTGGGGCCACTGGAGTGTGGGGCCTGGAGCCCCAGGTCCCGCCCCAGCTAGCCCCGCCTGGCTGCTGTGTCTTAGCACCTCTTCACCTTAGCTCCCTCCTCCCCTGAGGGCCCACCCCTGCCTCCAGTTCTCTACTTCGGTCACTAGCTCATCAAACTTGTATGGAGCACCTGTGTGCCAGGAATCTCTTAGGGCAGCCAAACCCTTTCCACTGCGGTGGTTTTCTTAGCGTTTCTGAAAGGCGTGGCCTCCCTCAAGCTTCTGACAAATCAGGCCACAAGAGGGAGCCAAGAGCCCCACTGTTTTCTGTAAAAATCCATACATTGCCCAAATAAAGCAGAGGGTGAACCCATTATAGGAGGAGGCCCTCCAGAGAGAGGCTGAGGGCTGTAAGAAACGTCTTTTGAGTGACCTTGCAAGAAGGCCATGGGATACTCCAAATACAGGCAGGCACACCTGGGGCCTTTCTCGCTGAGCATCCTCCTTGGATCCTCCACCTGTAAAACAAGCACAGAACGTGATATGAGGATCCCACAAGGCCGCATCCACAAGTGTGCCTGGACCAGGGCCAGTGCCCAGTCAATGGCGGAGTCCATCGCCTGACAGCCCCTTCCCTCGTTCTCTCCCCACTGGATTTCATCCTCATCTTAGTCCCTTTCCTTTTCCACGGAACAGCCACAGAGAGCAGGGAAAGCCTAAGCCATAGAGTAGCCTCACCTCCACGGGGGAAGTGATTCATTATGTAGCCTTTGAGGCGGGCACCAACCGGTAAACATCAAAACTGTAATCTCTACATGCTCCAGGTACACGATGGGCACTGCCAAAAATAGTCCCGTTTGTTACCAGCCCTTCCCTGACAAGCCCTTCCTCACGGCATCTGAAGCGGGAGCCCTGCAGACCTGAGGTGTCCCCACACAGCACCCCACCCTCCCCACACAGCACCCCAACCCGCCTGCCCCAGCCTCTGCTGAGCATTCCCAGGTCTGGAGGCCATATCCACTAGGCAGACCAGCCCTGCGGGAGGCTGAAACTTGCCTCGCCCCCAGGGCTTTGGCCCTTCAGAGATTTGGAGACAGAGATAAGCCCTTGAGTCTTCTCTCCGTCAGATTTTAACCAGTAAATTCCTTCCCACCCTGGTGAGATCTTCCCCAATTTGTGGGCCTTACACTTGAAGATACCTGGTTCAGCGTGGTGCCAGGGCTGAGGAACAATGGACTCTCACGCGCTTTGGTCTAAACCACCACGTTTGTTGCTGCTGGCCACGAGTGCATCAGCCTGAGGGCAGCAGGTCAGCCTGCTCTTTCTTGTCCACCTGGTGGCTTTCTCTGGTTCCCAGGTCCTTTTTCCATGAATGGTGCAAAAGACTGAGCTCCCTAAAATTAGGTGTTTAGAGTTGGAGGTTTGAGCATAAAGGCAAATTGGTCCCATCAGCACCAATGGGACGGATCAGGGCTGATCGACCGAGCTCATTCCCTTTGCCTCTTCCACAACTGTCTCCTCAGCACACAGGATGGAGTCTCACAGAGCTCAGCTCACAAAAACTGCTTATTGATGTGAGAGGCTGAGGCAGGTGGATTGCCTGAGCTCACAGGTTCGAGACCAGCCTGAGCCAGAGTGAGACCTCATCTCTAAAATAGCTGGGAGTTGTGGCAGGTGCCTATAGTCGCAGCTACTTGGGAGGCTGAGGCAAGAGGATCGCTTGAACCTAAGCATTTGAGGTTGCTGTGAGCTGTGAGGCCATGGCACTCTACCGAGGGCAACAAAATAAGACTCTGTCTCAAAAAAAAAAAAAAACTGCTTATTGAGAGTCCAACTCCTAGATTCTTTTTCAGGAAATGCAAATCGTTCCTCAAATAAAAGCCATGTTCCTCCGCTCAGCCTTGCACCTCCAAAGTTGATCTTGACCAGTAGGTGTAGTAACTGATCCTCCCAGGGCTGTGAATGAGAATACCCCTTCCACAATGACCTATACATCCCTCTCTTGCTTTCTCCCTCCCTCCCAGTACACACAGACAGACACATGAAACATACACTCATACAAGCAGACATGCAAACACAGAGATACACATACAAAATGCACACAAAGACAGACACACAGACAGAAACACACAGACACACCCACAGACATCACACACGGGCAGCCTTCTCACTCACCTAACACTCTCTTCAGGCGTGAACATTGTCCCCATTTTCCTCCTTCCCCAGCAAAGTGCCTGGTACCAGCACATGCTGAATAAATGCTGACCTGAGCCATCACAGTTACTTAGAGCAGCAATGACAAAAAAATAATAGCAGATATATATTCAAAAAAAAAAAAAAACTGAGTCCTGTCTACCTTTCATGCTGATGAAATCCCACATAGAAAGTTCTTACTAGGTTATCCTTTGTAAAATCATTCCTGTGCCCCACCTGCCTTCTTTCCCCACAAAGCTCAGGCTCTGTCTTGAGCCCAAGGATGTGGCCCCTTATCTCTTGGCTGCAGCCTCTTGGGGTGGAGAAGGCAGATTCAGATTCAGGCAATTCTCCCAGAGGTCTCCTGCTCCTCGTTTGGCCCACCTGTGTGCCCCCAAGACACCTGGGATTCTGGGGAACCCCACCCCCAGGGAAGGCCTGCCTCACTGAGAGTCCTTCTGCCCGAGGGTCTCCTGAGCAATGCTGTGACCCAGGTTTGCCTGACTCTAGAGTCTGCCCACACCCCCCAGCAGGGGGAGGGCCCCAGAAACAATGAGCACAGCGTTACCCAGCCAGGACAGTAGGGCCACAAGCTGTGGCGGGACAGGTCTCAGGAGACAAGCACAGTCTCAAGAGGACAAGATGACCACATGTAAGGACATGTGCTCATTCATTCATTCTGTTAATAGAAAAAAGGCATTACGGAATACCGACAAAGCAAGGGGGCTGGAGTCAGACAGAAACTGGGCTTAAATTTCAGCTCTGACTTGGGCAAGTCAGCTGAAGTGTCTCACTCTCACTCAACCATAAATTTGAGGATGATTATATCCCTATCTTAAAGTCTGTTGTGAAGATTAAATGAGGTAATATGTACACATATAACACATTTCTTTAACCTTCACAAAAGCCCGACAGACAGATATTGTTATTCCCATTTTACAGAGGAGGGCGCTGTGGCAGTGAGAGGGAAGGGAGGTTTCCAAGTGTGCTTGATGTGCCACTAGCAGAGGTGGGACCCTGGATCCAAGTCTAACTGACTTAACAGACTCTGCGACTTCTCAGGACATGGGTTCCCAACCTCAGTTGGGGTTCTCTACCAACTGGGTGCCCACTCTTGCAAGGCCAGACATCACCAAGGCCTGGAAAAGCCAACCCTTAGAATGTGTGGTGCTCCCTTCACTGGAGTCCTTCACAGCACCAAAAACTGAGTTTTCCTGACTCAGTTTCCTAATAGGTTTGGGGAAGACAAAAGCCCCACATCCTGCTGCCAACGTGCGCATCAGCTAATATTGCCTTGCTCCTGGCTGCAGCGGGCAGAAGGTTCTGCCAGACTGAAGCTCTCTCCTGCCTCCGAAATGACCCACGCAATTCCAGGCCTGTGGGCAGCAAGCAGCCTGTGTTCACAGCAGGTGCCTGACCCGTCACCTGGGGACATTCACCCCAGTGTGAGCTCTTTAGCCCCATCTCACTCACCCCCCCATCCCTCTCAGCTCAGGACATGGGCCTCTCTTTTCCCCTTTCTAGAGGATAAGCTCTCCCAATCCCACCCTAAGAATTTGTCTGGGAGAAGCCATCTCAACATCATGAGCAAAAGCTAGATTTGTATGACTCTAACAGATGGTGAGAACCTAAGAATGACCTTAGGTAGTCATTTAAAATTATCCCCCTGATTCAGAAGAGCCTGAGGTGAGGCCCAACGAGCTGCAATGTTAACTCTGGGGTCTCTAGACACTGGCCCTGGGGCCCAGGCTGCTTTAAGATCCCTGACTCAGGTTCTTAGAGCAGGACACCAGCTATGAAAACCCAGCCAGGACCTCCAAGGTGAAACTGAGAGAGCTCAGGCTTCGGCATCAGACAAAGCCAGTTCACATCCCAGCTGAACCATCTTCTAGCCTTGTGGTTGGGCAAAGGGCCCCCCTCCCTTGTGCCTGTTTTTAGGATATCATGAGGATTCAGTGTGGCATTACACATCATCTGAATGGCCTAAGTGTGTGAAATCAGCTTCCCTCAGCCTCTGCATTTCTACCAGGGAGATCCTATATCTGTGTCTTTGGCTTAGCATTTATGAGAACACATTGAGAATATACGGTTACGTCTCTCTCTCCTCAATGGGCTGTGAGCTCCATAAAGATGGGGTAACAATTAATCCACCTTTCTATTTCCAGGGCCTAGTGCAGAACCTAGCACACGGTAGGGGCTCTGTGAGTTGTGGGTCTATTGTAATAAAGAGAAAAGACATTTCCTTCCATCCCTCTAACCTCAGTCAGTTCAGCAAGAACGACACAATTTTCCAGTGTTCACTGAATAACTACTTAGTGCTAGTTCTGTGGTTGGGGCCTGACATACCTCGCTTCTAATCCTATTCCATCCCTGTGTATAACTTACTAACTCTGACACCCCCCACCCACACATACACTGCTTTTTTTTTTTTTTTTTTTTTGCTCCGGAGGTGACTATGGTTCAGAAAGACAAGGTAACTTACTCAAGGTCAGGCAACTGAAGGATGTCACAGTCATAAATGGCACTGTAACCCCAAAGCCTGTCTCTCCTCTCCAGAGGCAACAGCCTTTCCTCCACAACCAAGAGCTAACCCCTTTTCCTGAAGTCTATTCCCCATTCCCAAGACTCACAGAGGTCAAGGTGAAAGGCACAGAAGGAGCCAAGCAAGTCTCGGGGTCCCCAGTTTGCCTTTATGCCCATCTGATACCTACTCACCGAATATTCTCCACAGACTGAAGCCATAAAATCATAGCCTTATTTAGTGTCTCTGCAAGTCTGACGGTGAGGCAGCTTCACAACTCTTGGCTAAGAAAATTATTTCAAATAACTCATGCAGACAGCTGTGCAACTAAGAGAAGAGATAGATGGATCCCGGAATACCCCTTTGCTTAGATCACAACAACCCCCCAACTCTTGTGCCCTCCCCCAGCTGCCTGAACAGAAAGAGGTCAATGATTAATTATGCTAAGATAAACAGAGTTAATTTTCTTCCTGGATTAAACTAATTACAACTGTGTTTGTTTTGGTAGGACACGGAATTACTGTCCCTGGTGACAAATCTTCCTAATTGAAAAGAGTGTTTATTTTAAAGGGGTGGGGGTTGGGGTCACTAAACAACAGTTGGCTAGTGTTTTCCCCATTTTTCATTTGAAGACAGACAGTGTTTAGGCATTGGGCTCAAAGGAACATGCAAAATCCCTTTCTCCGTGTCCCCCTCCTGCAAGCCAACTTGAGAACCTCGGCAACAGCACGGGGAAGAAGCATTTGGCAGTTTGGAGGTTTCTGAGAAGTCATTCCCTGTGGTTCATTACCTTTGCAGGTGGCAAAATCAGGGTAGCATCCTCTTTGGCACCCCAGGAGGAAGCAAAGAAGGAATATTTTGCATCCCACCGCCCACCAACCTCATAAACTATGGGAGAACATGTGACCAAACTCGAACAAGTTTTTGCAGCATTTTGCTTGGACAATGGCCGTGATAGGTCCCTGGAGATAAAGAAGAGAGAAGCAGAGTCCCCACCCTTATTTTTTCCCTTCATTAAATCATAACTGTGTGTATTAATGCATTTATGAGGTACAATGTGCTGATTTGATATACAATGTGGAATACTTACATCAAACTGAGTAACATAACCATCTCCTCGCTTACTTAATTGCTGTGGTAAGACATGTATACTCTATTCTTAATAGTTTTGCAATGTACCATTGCATTATGCACATAAAGAGCTCATGACAAGTGAGGTGGAGAAGAGGTGGGCAGGTAGAGAAGATGAAGAGCCTTTCACGCAGAGGACGAGCGTGAGCAAAGGGGTGCAGGGGTATGGTGTGTTTGGAAAGCTGCACATGACCCAGAGTGCCCAAGACAGCAAAGTGAATGGAGGCACGTGACTGCAGACAAGAAGACACTGGTGTTTGGATTGTGCCAGTTTGCATGCATTCCTTCATAGCAAACTACCACAGACTGGGTGGCTTCAGACAACAGAAATTTATTGTTTCCTGGTTCCGGAGGCTGGAAATCCAAACTTGAGGCATTGGCAGGGTCATGCTCCCTCCAAAGCCTTGTGGGGACAATCCTTTCCTTGTCTCTTCCAGCTTCTGACAACAGCCCCTGGCTTGTGGCAACATATCAGTAACTACCATCTCTGCCTCCACTGCACATGGCCACTCTCATTCTATGTCAAAGTCTGTGTCCCAAAGTCCCTTTTCTTATATGGACTCCAGTTATATTGGACTGAGAACATGTCCTTATCTGGTACGAGCTCATCTGAGTGGATCACATTTCAATAACTCCATTCTCAAATAGGGCCACATTCTGACATAGCAAAGGTTAGAACTTGAACATACCATTCTGGGGCCATGATTCCACTCAAGACAAGTTACAGATGCCACCTTCAGGAGTGTGTAGTTTACTCTGGGAGCAGAGGAAGGTACTGAAGGGCTAAAGTGATGGAGTGGATTGGTTTGTTTTCTTTAAGAAGACTCCTCTGGGTCCAGGCTGGAGAACTGATAGGTGAGCAAGATCCAAACAAGGTCAGAAGCCCAGTTGGGTAAAACGTTGTTATAATAATCCAGGTGAGTCTTGATCATACTTGAAATTTGACAGTAGCAAAAAATATGAGTAGGTAAAAAAGAAATCTGTGATGGGTGGTTAGAAGCCCAAGATTCTATGATTCAACAATCGTGAGTCCAGGGATGTTGGAGGAGTGAGGAAGCTGGGGGAGGGGAGTCAGGAATGACATCAGATTTCTTTTTTTTTTTTTTTTTTTTTTGATTCAGGGTGTTGCTCTGTTTTACAGGCTGTTGCAGGGGTATAAACATAGTTCACTATAGCCTCAAAAACCTGGGATTAATTGATCCACCTGCCTTGGCCTC
>CAUYRH010103843.1:0-14885 GCA_963574655.1 Perodicticus potto
GGTCTGTTTCAAGAATCTGGGAGCAATTCTCTTGGGTGCGTAAATATTTAAAATTGAAATGTCTTCTTGTTGTATTTTTCCCTTAACCAATATGAAGTGACCATCATTATCTTTTTTAACTTTAGTTGCTTTAAATCCGCATGTATCTAGAATAAGATTTCAACCCCTCTTTTATTCTGAGTTCCGTTTGCCTGCAAAATTGACTTCCAAACCTTACTCTGAGTTTTAATTTGTCTTTTGATGTGAGGTGTGTTTCCTGCAGACAGAAAATAGAAGTCTTGTGTATTTTAATCCGATCAGCCAATCTATGCCTCTTCAGTTGGGAATTCAAACTATTGACGTTTATTGAGATAATTGATAAGTGTGGGAGCATTCTATTCATTGTATTTTGTGAAAGTCAGTAGGTTACTTTTGACTTTTTCATCATTGAGGAAACTAGGTTCTGTCATATATTTTCTGGGTATTTACTTTGCTGAAGGTCCATTGTGATGGTCAGTACGTAGGACAGGTTGAAATATTTCCGTAAAACTGGTCTTGTTGTGATAAATTTCCTCAATATTTGAATATCAATAAAAAATGTGATTTCTCCATCAATTTTAAAGCTTAGCTTGGTGGGGTATAGAATTCTGGGCTGGAAATTGTTCTGTTTAAGTAGGTTAAAGATAGATGACCATTGTCTTCTGGCTTGAAAAGTTTCATTAGAGAAGTCTGTGGACACCCTGATAGGTTTGCCCCTGTAGGTCAGTTGGCGCTTACTCCTGGCAGCTTGCAAGATCTTTTTTTTTTTTTGTCTTAACTTTAGATAAATTCATTACAATATGCCTTGGATAAGTTGTATTTGAGTTGAGGCAACCAGGAGATCGATATCCCTCTGTAAGGAGTGTGTCAGAATCTTTGGTGATATTAGGGAAATTTTTATTTATAACATTCTCTAGAATGGCTTCCATTCCTCTGAGGCATTCTTCTTCCTTCAGGTATATCTATAACTCATATGTTTGAACATATCATAAAGTCCCATAATTCTGTCAGTGAACATTCTGTTTTCTCTCTCTTCTTTTCAGCCTCTTTAACTATTCAAGTTGTCTTGAGAGCCTTATCCTCTACCTCTGAGATTCTCTCTTCTGCATGATGTAATCTGTTGTTGATACTTTCTATTGCATCCTTAAGTTCCCTAATTGACTGTTTCACTTCCTTCAGCTCTGCTATGTCCTTTTTATATTCTTGGTATCGTCCATCTCTTATTTGATTCTGTATTTGAATTTCCTTTTGGTTATTATCCACTTTCTTGGCAATTTCTTTCATTGCCTTTTGATTGTTTTCCACTTTCTCAGTAATTTCCTTTATTGTTTTCATTATCTGTATTTTCAATTCCCCTTCTGTCACTTCTAACATTTCTTTATAGGAGAAATCTTCTGTGATAGCTATCTCACGATCCGTAGAAGGGGTTACTCTGACCTGGGATTTCATGTTGCCAGGATTTGTCTGCTGATTCTTCTTCATGAGTGCTTTCTTGTATCTGTTTCCTTACCCTAATTTTCCTTTCACTTCTTCTTGCTCTTTAAGTTACTATAGCACTGGTGTAAAGTTTTAATGAGTCCTTCTGGTGTGAGACCAGCAGGATGAAAAAATTGAAGAGCAAGAAGGGAAAAAAGATTTAAAGAAGAGAGAAAAAAAAGGGGGGGTAAGTAAAAGGAAATTTTGACAAAAGAAGAGAGGCACTGAAAGAGAGAAACAGGAGAAATATAGGCATGTAGTAGGGTACTAGGGCCCAACCTTAAAGACCCCCAACCTCCAGGGCTGCTGGGTTGGGCGATTCCCTTTAGGACAACAGCTCTTTGTCAGCCAGCTCAGAAACCACACCCCACCTCCAACAGGTAGAGAGGAAAGACAAAAATACTGTGACTTGAACCAAAACAAACAAGGAAAAACCCTTAGGGGGATACAATTGGGGGAAAAAAATAATAGGGACAAAAACACTAGCAAAGATGAAAATCTAATTGTTGCAGAAGGCAAAAATGGTAGATTGTATTTAAACTAGAGTGGTGAAAAAAAAGAAAAAAATGCCGAGGAAAAATGTTGAAATTAAAAAAAACAAAACCCCCCCCAAAACAAAAACAAAAACCCCACAACCAAGAAACCAAACAGTATATAACTTGCTAAGTATTGACCGGGCAATTAGTGATCTTCTGAGTATGAGATGTTAATCACAATGTTGATACAGCTGAACGAGATAGAGACTGGAGGCCTCTGCTGATTACTCAGACCCTGAAGGCTTGGGAGCCCAAATAACTCCTCAGCCCACTCTAACGACACTCCAAGCCATAAACTTTGGTCAGGCAGAAGCTTTCTGGGGAAAGCACTTATCCCTGGGATCTCTCCTGTCATGGCTGCCTGCTTATCCAGTGCACCAAGTCCAGTCTCCCTCTATGTCCCTGAGGTCCACAGCTGTCAATCTGCCAAACACTCAGGTCTTTTCACTTGCCCAGCATCTCAATCCCCACTTTGGGCAGCTCACTAGGTTACATGCCCAAGTTCTCCCTGTGGATCCTGGTTCTGCATCATGGACGGGCAGCCCACAGCTGAATTATATTAGCTCCTTTTCAGCTCAGTGGCTCAGCCTGGGGCCCCAGACAACACCCAGAGTCATCGCACACTGGCCCAAGATTTCCCAAGGCAGTTTAATTGAGTGTCCAAGTCCAAAAAAACCAAAACAGCCCCCCCAGGTAAGGCTTTTCCTGCTTGCAATCTTGCTGTTGCTGTGGTTACAGCTGCAGGCAGCCTCCGACCGAACAAATGCATCCACCACTTGCCAGTTTTCCATCACTACTGTCCTCCTTGTAGGGTCCAGAAGTCTCTCACTGACTTCGTGTATCACTAAAGGGAAGTCTCTGGGTGAAATTCACCATCCAGAGATGCCTGGGGTCCTCTCTCCCCACTCTCACTGCACCTGGCTGCACAGAAGCTACTACTTGGCCGCCTTCTTCCTCCCCGGCAATCCAATCTGAAATATTTTCATCAAACTGTTTACAATAGCCTTCATGGCATTTTCTGAGTTGTTGTATGAAGACATTTGTATTCTGCATTTAGTAAGTTTCACCTGTACTCTTATTAATTTATTGCTTATTGCCATTCTAAAGAAAGCATGAGAGAGAAGAGGGCTTTAGCATTGTAGATTTAATCAAAACTAGCATTGGAACTTAACATTATGGCTTAAAATTGTGTGAAATTCTGAAAGATATGTACAGTTTCTGTCTTTCTTTTATAATCTGTAAAATCAGAAATACTGATGATAGGACATATGATGACATAAATGCAATTGCCTAGCATGTAACAGGTGCTCAATAAATCTAAGTTTTGTTTCATTTCCCAGTCTCTACAATCACAAATTTGGTGCCAGACAATTTTATTTTCCAGAACCATTTGCTGCCTGAGCCAGCTGGTCTATATTCAGAACCCTTATGTTCCAGCCAAGTAAATGCCCACTTGTGACTGACATTATCATTTTCTTCTTTTTTTTTTTTAATTTTTTTTTGTTTGTTTTGCTTTTAATTTTAGCTGGCTTTCACTCTTCTTAGTTTGGAGGGTTTTTTTGTGTTTGTTTTGTTTTTTCTTGTACTTTCTTCCTTTAGGGATTCTCTTGCCTGTTGCCTCCCCAGTAGCCAGTATTACAGGCACCCGCCACAACACCTGGTGTCTTCTTTTCTTTTGGTAGAGACAGGTTCTTTTACTCTGGCTCACTCAGGCTTATGCTGGTCTCGAACCCTCTGAGCTCAGGAAATACAACCGCCTTGGCCTCCCATAGTGCTGGAACTATAGGCAGGAGCCACCACGCCGGCCAACATTATCATTTTCATTCATCACATCACTTCACTTTCATTCTCCTACTCCCTTTGCCAAGAATGGCTTCTGCTTAGTGGTAAACAATTCCATCTAAGAAAGCATCCTGGTTAGCAATGATAATAATAAACAATAATTTAAAATAATTATATTCTGTTAAACACAGAGAAGACAAGTACCTGGCCAAAAGTCACAGAGCTGAGAAATGACAGAGCTGCGTAAATAACAGAAATTCTTGCACACAGAATGTCCATGGAGAGTTAAAAAATAAAATGTATCTTAAATAAAAAAAATTGTTAAAGCTAAAATCACACATAAAGCTCTTAGAATATAGTGATTATTGAAATAAGTCAATACATTGGGGAAAGTAAAATACTACTTATATACGTATAATCGTCCTTTTTAATAATATCTATATGTAGATGCATCAATTTGTTGGTAAATGCCAATATAGTTGAATCACATTCTGGAGTGTGGGTAGTATGTGTCTGTGAGAATGTGTGAGTGTGTCTGTGTGTGGCAATGCACATGTCTGTATGTTTAGACCTAGACTTAAATATTTTTTTAGATCATGGAAACCAATCTGAGCTATTTTGTGGATTTAAAAACCAAATCATAAAGGATTATTTGGGCATGACAAATTCTAAAATATGTAGTCCTATTTAAACATCTGTCTGGCTCTGAACTGAGGTTCTATCCCTTATTTATTGCCATGTTTGCTGTTGTTAATTTTTACACTGGTAACCAATACTTTTCCTTTGGAAATATTGACCATATGTTCTTTGTCAATAACTTTTAGGATATGCTTCATATTATCCCTTTGCATTTCTCTCCATGCATCATTTAGCATAGTGACCTGCGATTCTGTCAAAATAATGACAAGTCTGAAAGTTTACCATTCTTCTAGCTAAGTATCACTAGCACAGTTTCATAGATGCTAGTGGGAGGCCCAGGACCTCTGGGACAGAAACAAAGGAATTTGTTGCTTATGACACAGAGGGTGGCACGAATTCTATGTTTGATGCAACTCGTGGACTTTTGCTTCTAAAGTCTAATGGTGATAATGTGGAAATGACCCAGGTAGATGGTATAGTCTGTGTCGCAGATGTGTGACCCAGAGTTTAGGTTTTCTCCTATCTATTGTTGAAGCTGCAAGCAAACCTGCCCTGCATTTGCTCCTGTGAAATGTATTATTTATACAATCCCAATCAAGAAACAAATATGCCTACTGATCTGTAAGGGCCACCATCTCTGTCTGTTCAGTCTGTGGACTAGACAAACATCCTTGAAAATTTAGTCCAGTCCAAACTGTCATACAATGTGTGGAAACAGCATGGAGAATGCTCTCCAAAAGCACAATCTACTGGAAAACAGTAGTTATTTATTAAACTCAGTAAAATATGTGTGTTTTGGTTTGGGCTGCTATGAACACAGTACCATAGACTGGGTAGAATCTATCCTTCCAACTTTGAAGGCTGGGAATTTGAGGTCAGGGATGCCCTCATGTTTGGGTATGGTGAGGACTCTTCTCTGCATTGCCAAGTGCCATGTTCTTGTGGTATCATCACATGGTGAAAAGGGCCAGAGAGCTCTCTGGGGTCCTTGATTATGAGGGTACTGCACATTCTTGAAGGCTCCACTCTCAGGACTGAATTTCATCCTAAACACCTCACCTCCTCATACCATCATATTAGGTGTTAGGATTTTAATATATGAGTTTGGGAGGAACATAAACAATCAGTCCACTGAATTAGACTTCTTACAATACAGTGTTTTATTCTGTAGTTCTCATCCCCAAATATTTGTAGTTCAGAACTGAATTGGCTCATACTCTATATTTAAGTACCATTAAATTTGGCACCTTATCCTATTTTATAAGCATTGTGAATCATATATCGTGAATATCCTTGGTGATAGCTAAGATGTTCATCACCTTTTGAATTCTTTTTCTCTCTCTCCCCTTTTCTTCTCTCTCTCTCATAAACACTTACACATACAGTAGGCTGTATGGAAGAAATTGGAGCATTTCATTTGGAGTATACAAAAAGTTTTATTCAGCTGAATGGTTCTGTATTACTGAGTGGAAATAAACATTCCTATGTCATAGCCACACACACACACACACACACACACACACACATACACACACACAGAGGGTGCAAAAATGTATACACATTTCTTTTTCAAAGTGCCACCTCTTTTTTTAAAAATTAAATCATAGCTGTGTACAATAATGCACATTTTAAGAGAGGAAGAAGTTTACTCAAATTATAATACTTAATATATACTTATAATAAAAGATAAATGCAAGTCATATTTGAGCACCTCTTGTAATTGCAGAAGCCAATCAAGACTTGAATATTACAATTTTAATAATTCAATTTTTCTTTCCTAAAATGTATATACATTTTTTTGTCACCCTTTGTATTTTATTCCTGTATGCAAAAGTTTAACTTTAATGCAGCACTGTGAATCAGAGGACCAATTCTTTCTTTCTTCTTTTCCTCCTTTTTTTCTTTATTTCCTCTAAGCTAACCCTCTAAATTCTACTTCAATATTTAAATCGTGTTAAAGTTTGAGTGCCTGAACATTTCATTTCCATTCTATCCCTAAGGCTCATCAATTTTAAAGCTGGATTATAAATCTACAGCAAGTTCTTCCTGGGAGATATGGTGACCAAAATAGCTTATTTGAGGTATATATTCAATTTCATTCTTTTTCTGTGCTAAATTTTATAGCCAGGGTATTCCAAAGGGATAAAGGAAATATAGCTTGTATAGTGAATACTCTGAATAGTGAACTATTACAAATATATGGTCGGTAGCTATTTGAAATGAAGTAATACAGCATTGTAAAAGCACATTTCTAAAAACGCCAAACCATGGAAAACACATACATGCAAATATGATATATAATTTTCAGAAGTTTGATCTGAGTTCCCATTTATTTCAAATATGGAAAATATCAACTATTTTATGTTTATAGAGGAAATTTTTTGTGAGGTTGGAAATGGTGAAAAGAATAGAGATTTAAATAAAAGACTGCGTATGTGTTGTGATCATGTATATATGAATACATGAAAACCTTCATTTTATGGATATTAAAATAGATTCAGAGAGAATGAAACCGCTCTGAAACCCTGTGTTTTTCTCAGGGTTACACAGCTGGTAGTAAAAATATTTTTACTAGAGCTCAGAATTTCTAAACCAGGGTTATTATTTTTGCCACATTATAAATTCATTTTTATTAGTGATGTATCTATAACTTATTAAGTATTCAATATATATTTGGCCTATGTAACTTTGCTTGGGCTACCTCATTCAATTTTCACAACATCTCTGTGAAACAGAATCATTTATCACTCTTTTATATTCAATATGTAATAAGTTACCAAGGTCACAGAGAAAGTTAAAGCTTAAACTCAACTTCAAACCTAAGTATTTTTTAAGCCAGGACTTTTAACTGAAATGCATCTTTAGAAATTAAATATATCCAGCAACTCATATTCATGTCCCAAAGTGAGAGTTTTTAAGCACTCCTTTGTCAGCAATTTTATATACGTATATACATATTTTTTATTAAATCATAGCTGTGTACATTAATGCATTTATGGGGTACAACGTGCTGGTTTTACATACGATTTAAAATTCTTACATCAAACTGGTTAACATAGCCTTCACTGTACTTTCTTAATTATTGTCTTAAGACATTGATACTTTACACTTAGTAGATTTGACACGAACCCTTGTAAAATGCACCATAGGTGTGGTCTGCATCTAACTCCAATGAGATTAGCCCACATCACAAAATAAAATAGATTTTTAAGATATATTTTTTGACATAAGCTTCAATAGAAACTTTCATAAAATGTAAATTCAATCATGTTCCTTTAGCCAAAGCTAAAAGCTTAGAAGAAATATTGACAAAAAAATCCTATCAATAAAGAACAATTTCCATAATGCCTAGTGAATAAAGTATCATCAACTCATGCCAAACATCTTTTCAATGCTTCCACTTCAACTGCAGAGAATTACCACTACATTGGCTTTGGATGACATCCACTATGCATTCATCTGTCTTATGGTTCAGAGGCAGGAACTAAACTTAAATTCTATTTATTCTCTGCAAATTTCATATTACTCTGTGATGCTCTGGAAACAAAACAATTATTATTCATGTCTTACAGAGAAAGCCAAATTGTAAATAAAATTGTAGCCAGTCTATTACTACAGCAGTGTTTTATATGAAGCAGAGTTTCCTTGCAATTTTGTTATGAAAACAAAAATAATCATAATGCATTACAGTTTAAAAACCTTAAAATCTATCCTACCTACAAATAAAAAAGATCTTGAAATTACCTTTTAAAGCAGCGGGAGTTTAGTGAAAGTTAGTATGATATGTCACTAAAAAAAAAAAAAAAAAACTACAATAAGATTCTTTTGGTTACACTTGCCGCTGCAGAAATATACCAGAGATATTATCAGATATAATATGGTATTTAAAGACTCGCAAAGACTGAGAAATTAGATCAAATTTAAAGTTGGAAAAAAATAGATTTTTCTAGCTTTCCATTTGAATCCTGTATTTGTCTTAGTAAAAGAATTTGCATTTCTTTCTTTGAGGAAGTATGTCTATGCTTTCATTTCAGCATACAAATATTATAGAACACTGTCCTGATAATATTATAACTCCTCAATTATACTTGTAATAATCTCATACATTTTCATGATGTTGAAATAATTCATATCTTATTGGAAAAATAGAAGAAAAACTCCAATGGATATTCAAAGGATAAACTGGTAAAAGGGCCTGAGTGTTTCTTTTTTTTTTTAATGATATGTTGAGCCAGCAGCTAACCCAACCCATCCAAAATCTTCATATGATATTATCAATGTCTGTTTCATAAGTCTTTTTGAGATATGTTTTTATCATTTAAGGGGGAAAATTAAATGCACGTATTATGAAAGATAGTGGTATTTTCACTGGTATTTTATCTAAGTTCTTTATATTCCTAACCCCCCAAACAAAATATAAACAATATAATGGGGAAAACCACTACTTTAGATGAAATGATTGGCTTTACTTGCGCAGTGCCAATTTATACCTGTTTTCCCAACATGACTGTCAGCAGTAGTCCCTTTCATTCTCAAAACCCCAAGTTTAGATAATAAATTACAAGTGACTATCTATTATCAAATAACATAATATTATCATGTTATAAACCACTCCCAAATTTAGGAACTTAAAATAATGACCATTTGTTATCTTTCACCAACCTGATAGCTGTTGAGCTGATCTGTTGATTGAGTCAGTCTGGACGATCTCAGCCAGCTTATTCATGCTTCCATGGTCCCCTAGCAGGTTGGCTGGTCGCTGGCATATCTAAAACTACCTCAGCTGAGTCGATTTCTCCCTGTTCCTATAGTAGTCCCTGGGCTTATTCTCATGGAAGCTTGAGAGTTTTAAGAGAAAACATGGAAGAACACAGTCTCAGAACTAGCAGAACATTATTTTCATATATGCACACTGGCATATTTTGTTGCCTTAAGCAAAACCACAGGATCAGTCCAGAGTCAAGGTGGGAGAGGACTAAAAAGTCACGTGGTGAAGGCTGTTAGTTATGGACAAACCATTCTCTGAACACATCATTGCAGTCAGCCAATGACTCAGTAAGAGAAATATATTTTTCTCTCTCTTTTTTAAACGTCAGATTGATTTTTGAAGACAATCGATTAGACTACATTGTTTGCATCTTTTAAAAGTCCAAGTTGTAGTTAATCACTTCATCCAGAAGGTATGACACATACCTTACATTGTACCTATTAGCTGAGAACTTGCCTAACTCCCTCCCTCCTCTGCTTTCCTCCCTCCCTCCTTTCCCTCCCCCTGCTTGAATGTAATTGTGGGGTTTTTTGTATGGGCATGTACTCGTTCATCTACTAGTTTCCTATTAGTATTAAGTACATTAATTACTTGTTTTTCTATTCTTGTGATACTTAGGAGGATGTTCTCCAAATGCATACCAGTAAATACAAAAGATGTGAAGCCTCCATCTTTTTTTATGGTTGTACAGTATTCCCTGGTATAAATATACCATATTTTTTTTATCCACTAGTAAATTGGTGAGCAGTTGGGTTCTTTCCACATCTTGGCAATTGTGAATTGAGCTATAATAAAGAATCTAGTGCAAGTGTCCTTATGGTAATTTTGATTTTTCTTCTGGATAGATACCTAGTAACGGGCTTCTCTGGTGAACCACACATGCCTTTCAAAAACACAACCTAATGATTCCTTTTTAATTTCTGTATACCCTATAATGCTTTTTATATTCTGATGCTTCTACAATATATTTGCAGTCATCACTTAACAAACTCTCTTTATAATATTCATTTTCTTTACTTTTTTTCTTTCAGATATATTTATATGAAAACTTCCAAATTCCCATAATTTTTTTGTTTGATAAGAATAGAAATACAATTCTATTTTTTCTGCTATTTGCTTTTTAAAAAAAGTGTTCTTCCTTCCTTTGTAAGTAAGCCTGCTGCAAAAATATCAGACTTAATTATCTAACAAAGACTGCCAGAAAGATAATTTGTATTTTAAAATTAAAAGGATTGATTATTATAACCTAATAAGCATTTCTTAGAAACCTACCATATGTTCTTGATTGCAAAGAATAGTAAGAATATTCAGGAGAGTCATGTATTGATTTGCGTTCTTTCAGCAACTAAAACACTGTTTTCTTTTATTGCCTAGTTTATGTTCTCATCACTGTTCTTCAATATCATTGTTTTCCATAATTGTACACTACATAATGTCTCCCATTTGAAATGTAAAATAGTATTCAAAGTACTTGAAATATATTCAGTATAAAAACTGTCTATTAAATAAGATGGTCCAGAGCAATATCTGTTTATAATATAATCTATTGTTGCAGTTATTACTTTCTCAGAAAACTTTTCTACTTAAAAAACTTTTTTCCCAAAGCATCCTTTTTTTTAAAGAAAATATAGATTTCTCATTTATTTCTTATTTTATAGATGATAGTGGAACCTCAGAAACACTCTTATGTATATAGACAGAGAATCCTAAAATAATGTTCTTTTATTATTATTCAGAAAATTGGAACTGAGCACAGATCACATAAATTGTCAGTTGAAGCTGGAGTGCTGCTATCTGATTAATGAAAGAATTTTTGTTTACTATAAAACAAAAATGTTTGGGATTAAGGGAACATCACAAACCAGCATTCTCCATGATGAAAGTGCTTTAAATATAGAGATATAGTAATTTATAAAATTTCTTGATGAAATACAATTTTATAACATTCCTAAGGAAATACAGAGAAATACATAGGCAGCTATCCTTTATTTCCTTTCAACTCTAACAGACACTGTGACATTAAAACTGTGTAATTATTTTCCTGTTTTAAATGTTAATAACTTTTCCTAAAAATTTTAATTTTTTATGATAAATGATTCACTATACTATTATGTATTATTAGTTGTGAAAACCCACAAAACATTTAAATGCACACACAGAGAAATAGCCAGTTTGTATGTATCAGTAATCCTTTTCGAAATCAAATGGAGGAACAGAATAAACGTGAATTTGTTTTTACTAAGAGATGCACACAGAAGAATGTTTACATTATCTATGGATTCTTCTCTGATAAAGCCACGTGTTAAAAAGAGTAAGAAGCTAAGTTAAAATTATTGTCTTATTACTAATGTTCCAATTATTCAAGGTATGCCACAAAAATGAATCTGATGGATGGCAATAATTATCAAGTACAATTCCTGATATTGTTAATATAAGAAATTTATTATTTCCTAGAAAAATGATACAATGATACTTCATAACAAGTACAATTTGTCTGTCATAGAGCAAATATTACCTACTCAAAACTGTTGAAATTCTACCTTTATGAGTTTCCAATTATATAATTGCTTTTCATCTCTTGCAAACCTAACTTACCAAACTGCAAAATATTTTGTTAGTGTAACTGATTCCATAAACAAGCTGTTTGGTTGTGATATTTATGTGATGAAAATGTAGAGATTTAGATAGTGAAGTAACTAAAATAAAAACACAATAATTTACAAACATATACAATTGTATGAACTTTTCTAGAAGGATGCTGTAATACTCTGGAATTAATATTTCATAAATATAATCATTATTATTCCCCATGGTTTTAGCAAAGCTAATAATGGTAATATTTAAATATTCTTCAAAAATGTATTTTCCTTACTTTTGTGTATAGTCCTTCTCTTATGTGGAGATAAACAACCTCTTAGATGATTTGAGATTATTAAAAATCCAGGTTTCCTTATGACTCTATAGTCCTATAATAAATTTAAATTGTTGTTACACCCTAAATTTTAATGCCAGCAGCTGATGTGACTGTTAATTTGAATATCTTGAGTCTTTACACTCTACACTCTGGTTTACACATTCCTGTGTTTTCTCCTGCTCTTAGATTCTACATATGTCTCTAGCTCCTATTGAGGCAATATCTTTTCAGCAGCCCCATGGCTTCATAATAATGGACTCCCCAGCAGAATATCCACTATGTTGAATCCAGGGCAAATTAAAGAATAATAAGCAAGCAAGTGGCTTTAGTTTTCAGCCCCTGACATTTGAAATGGTTTGTTCTACAAACTGGATAACTAATATACCCCACTTAAAATATTTGAATTCAATTTCTCTGACAATGGTATTTTTTTGAGTAAATATATTTCGGTTGAAAGTCAGGGTAAGAGCATTCAGATAAAAATATTTGATTTTGTTAGGTAGAGTTTGTCTGTGGTCATGTCCCACACACAAAAAGTGTGCCAACCATCTACCTGGGCGCATTCAGTGAAGTGCTTAAAAATTTGATTCATTTGAAATGATAGTCACTTCCGAGAAACATCCAGCAACAATAAGTGATCCCGCCAGGGTCCAATCTTGGAGAGATGCCTTTCAAAACCTGAGGATGGCCAGAGGCAATGGCAAAAAACAATCATCAGGTGGAATCAATGAAAAAACTTTGGAAATATGAATAATTAGAGTATATCAATTCCCCCAAGAAATGATAAGGCAGACATAACACAAGATCCCATGCATAAACAAATAGCTGCGATGTCAGAAATCAAATTTAGAATCTGGATAGTAAATAAGATCAACAGAATGGAGGAAAAGATGGAAGTAGAATTTCAAGCAGTAATCCAAAAGATGTCTCAAGAATTCAACCAATTCAAAGACAAAATGACCAAAGATTTTGACACATAGAGAAAGAAGTTGTAACCTTCAAAGATCTCCAAAATACAGTACAATCCCTAGTAACAAAATGGAGCAAGCAGAAGAAAGGATTTCTGACATTGAAGACAGAGCTTTCACATGCTCCCAAACTTTCAAAGAGGAAGAGAATTGGAAGGCAAAAATGGATAATTTTCTCAGAGAGCTCTGGGATAACTAAAAGAAAACCAAAATTTGACTTATAGAGATCCCCAAAAGTGACAAAATGGCTTCACAAGACAAAGAGTCTGTTCTTCTTGAGATTATGAAAGAGAACTTTCCAGACATGCTAAGAAATTCTGAAATTCAGATGGCAGACAGTTTGAGAACCCCAGCACAACTCAACTTGAATAAGACAGCCCCCAGGCACATCATAATCAACTTCACTGAAGTTAATATGAAGGAGAAGATTCTGAAAGCAGCCAGACACAAGAAAACCATAACCACAAAGGGAAGAATATTAGAATAACTGCAGATGTCTCTGCTCAAACCTTTCAAGCTAGAAGAGAATGGTCATTGACTTTTAATCTCCTACAACAAAATAACTTTCAACCAACGATCATGATTCTATTAAACTGAGTTTCATTGATGATGGAGAAATTAAATACTTTAACGATATCCACATTTTCAAGAAATTTGCCATAACTAAACCAGCTCTCCAGGATATTCTCAGACCTATCCTCCATAATGACCATTGTAATCCTCCAACACAAAAGTCAACTCACTCAGAAACTTTGATCAAATTCCAACTTCCACAATGGCGAAAGGATTAAAAATGTCCACTGGACTTTTGAAAAGCTTATCAATATTCTCAATTAATGTGAATGGTTTAAATTATCCTCTAAAGAGGCCCAGGTTGAGCGGCTGGATACAAAAACACAGGCCAGATATCTGATGCATACAAGAATCTTATCTTACCTTAAAAGATAAACATAGACTCAAGGCGAAGGGATGGTCATCTATATTCCAGGCAAATGGAAAGCAGAAAAAAGTAGGTGTTACAATCTTATTCTCAGATACAATAGACCTTAAACCAACCAACATAAGGAAAGATAAGGATGGACACTTCATATTTGTTAAAGGTAATACTCAAAATGATGAAATTTCAATTATTAATATTTATGCACTCAACCAGAATGCACCTCAATTTATAAGAGAAACTCTAACAGACATGAGCAACTTACTCCACAGTAGTCAGAGACTTTAACACTCTGTTAGCAGTGTTGGATAAATCCTCAAAAAAGAAGCTTAGCGAAGAAATTTTAGATTTAAACTTAATCATTCAACAACTGGATTTAACAGACATCTACAGAACATTTCATCCCAACAAAACCGAATATACATTCTTCTCAATAGCCCACAGATCATACTCCAAAATTGATCACGTCTTATGTCACAAGTCTATCCTTAGCAAATTTAAAAGAATAGAAATTAATCCTTGCATCTACTCAGATCATCATGGAATAAAAGTTGAACTCAATAGCAACAGGAATCTGTATACTCAAACAAAAACATGGAAGCTAAACAACCTTATGCTGAAGGACAGATGGGTCATAGACGAGATTAAAAAGGAAATGACCAAATTTTTGGAACAAAATGACAACGAAGACATGAATTATCAGAACCTTTGGGACACTGCAAAGGCAGTCCTTAGAGGGAAATTTATAGCACTGCAAGCCTTCCTCAAGAAAACAGAAAGAGAGGAAGTTAACAACTTAATGGGACATCTCAAGCAACTGGAAAAAGAAGAACATCCCAATCCCAAA
>CAUYRH010103846.1:0-11658 GCA_963574655.1 Perodicticus potto
ACTGAGCATGGTGTGAGTGACTGAGTGTGTTGCGGGTGCACTGGGACACACAGATTTTCTTGCTTTATCAAGGACTATCATGGCCTGAGAAGAGCAACACCTCATTAGCAATACTACACCAAGATGACAGATCTTGGTTCCTAAGTAGCATTCTTCACTTCAAGGAATTATAGTTCCTTGCAGAAATGGCTGACTCTAAGCCTGGGACAGGGAAAGAGTCAGAACATCTTGCTGTGCAGAGAGTAATGAATCCTGAAAGGATGATGGGGACACATCAGAAGAAAAACAGAAACAACTCAAAAGCCAGCCTGAGGGGTGTGAGCTGACCAAATAGGATATTTGAGGAAGAAAAATGAATAATAGTATTAATAAATTATAACTCAATAAGCAAAATATATGTACATTCGTCCATATTGATCAAAGAAAGAAAGAAAGAAAGCTCCGCCTTACAGGAAAATGTCAATATAGAAGTAACACTATAATTAGAAAATCCCCATTTGACCATTATCACAGCAAAATATAACTTATCTTTTAAAAAGTATATAGGCTACAACTATTTAGTGGAATGTAGATAGCAAATACACAATATACCTGCTAAAATGGGCAAATGATAGAATAACTTCACAATAGAAATATCTTTCAACTATCACCTTAAGCATGTGATCAAAATTATCATCTGTAATGGAACCAATCAAAATCACTTGGCGCCCAGCAGGAGGCGATGAGCAGAAGATATCATTCCTTCTGCCATACGCCCACTAAAGATGCAGAACTACACCTGACTATGAGAAAGCATCTAACTTGACAAAAAAGAAAGAATCTAACTCTGACAAAACCCAAACTGAGGGGCATTCCTTGAAACACTTCACCTGTAATCTTCAAAGGTAACAAGATCTTTGCACACCTTGGGTACTTCTGGGCCACAAAAAGGAACGGAATGATTTTTGCAGCAACTTGGATGAAATGGGAGATCATTATCCTAAGTCAAGTATCTCAGGAAGGAAAAAACACATTCTCTGTAATAACTGGGAACTATTCAGTGGGCTCACGTGGGCAAAAAAGAGACATAAAGAATGTAGGAAATCAAGAAGGGGAAAGGGGAGAGGAGGGGAGAGGTAAAAAGCTACCCATGTGTACAGTGAACACAGGCACGCTAAAAGCCCTGACTTAAGCGTTACAAAAGGTATCATGGAACAAAAACATTCATAACCCCTTACTATTTTGAAATAAAGAAACAAAGCACCCAGATTTCTGATATGATAAAATTTAAAATATTATAAATAAATCAAAAGTGATTCATAAAAAAATAGCAACAAGATCGTGAAAACCAAGAAAAGACTAGAAAACTGTTCTAAATGTCAGGAGGTTAAAAAACATCCTAGTTAATGTAATATATGATCCTTGACTGAATTATTTTGGTACAAAGGACAAACTGGAAATTGACTGGGTCTGTAGTTCACACCAGAGTAATATTTAATTCTTTCTCACTTTAATGGTTATATTTTGTTTATATGGGAAATTCTCCTTTTTGTAAGAATGGCAACCCAAGTATTTGAAGGAGATGGAGCATAATGTGGGTAATTTACTCTCCAACAGCTGAGGAGAAAAATTTCTTTGTAATATTCTTGCATCTTCTTCTATAACTTTCCAATTACTTCACATTAAAAAGAAAAAAAAATAGTGTAAGGCCCATGCACCTTACTGTACTTTTCTCCTTTGTAGACCACAGGGTAGGTGTCCTTATTCTGGATCTCAGAGTAGAAAGGTTACATGAGGTTATTTTGCCAGTAGAATTTCAAGGCAGAAAGACATGCCCTTGTGAGGATTTTTTCTCTCTATTTCATTTTGAAGAAAATTGATGAATGTAGATCGATAACCAGTTATCAATGCTGAGATATCTGGACTAGTGTTCTTGTTGATTATATGTCAAATTTTGATAGGTAGAGGTAATTTCTCATTTCCAGTCAGTGGCCCCTCATAACTGTAGGCCATATGCACTCTTCGCAAAAGGTCTAGAGGCCACTTTTTTTCTTAAACCAATAAAGGATAATGAAGAGAGACTAACGCATTAACTCATAATAGATTCACTGTTTCCACAGTCCTAAGCATAATTTATTGGAAGGGTTTTAATTTAATTGACAGTATATGTACATAATTCAAAGGAGATGATAACCAGGGGATAACAGAATTAGAGATGAAAAATCTCAACATGTTGCCAACCAGAGAGGACGTCATTTATCTCTTTGCATTTGGGTGATCTTACTAAGGTGGATATGAAAATCTCCCACAAAAATAATTCAGAAGCTGAAGATATGTGTTTTAAAATTCTATAAGCAGAAATAGATTTTCAGAGAGGGCTGTCATAAAGATTTTATACTGATAACCTCTAAATAATTCTAGAGTGGGAACAGGTCTCATTAAATGTTTAACTCTTTAGCTTCCTCCTTTTATCACTGTTACTCAAAATCACATAATATGAATATTCTAGGCTCTTCCCTTTATTCAGTGCCCTCCTAACTTATGCTACTATATTCAAAACTTGGATACTGGGTCAGCTCTCAAGTCTCTTTTTTCATCAAATTAGGCTTCTAATCAGCCTCTTAATACAAAGTAAATGCCAATGAATATTTCAAAGACAGTTAAAATGATTTGGATAAATGAAGAGTGGTTGGTCATAATCATCTATTCAACCCAGAAATAAATCTTATTATAGGAGCTGATAATTTTAAAGGAAAATTATTTTTCTTTTATTGAAAAATATTAGCAATTTCACGTAATAATTTATTTTATCACTAAACATAGTAAATTCCTATTATTGCTGTAACAAATTACCACAAACATAGTGGTTTAAAATAATGTACATGCATTATCTTTAGTTCTGGAGGTCAGAAGTCCCAAGTTATCTTGTATGTTAAAACCAAGGTGTCAGCAGACCTTTGCAGGTTATGCTGGAGAATCGTTTCCTTTACAAGTTTTTACACATCAGCATAACCAGGGATCTATTCAAAAATTAATTCAGGAAGACACAACTGATACTTAGTAAATGACTGTGAATATTGCTATTTTTATTATAATATTGTTAACTGATGCCATGTTTTCTTTTTTCACATTTCTTATAAAGAACTCTTGCTTCTTTTAAAAGGAAATCATTAGTTATATGCTTATAACTAAAGGAAATCATTAGTTACATGCTTATAACTAAAAGAAGTCATTAGTTATATCCTTATAACTAAAGGAAATCATTAGTTATATGCTTGCCTGTTATAACCTTTCTTAAGTATGAAAACTTATGTTAAGCAGAAAAACAAAACCAAATCCCATCTTAACTTTATGACGTTATAACTATTTATCAATTGTTTTCTAAAAAGCAGTTTGATTAAAAGATAGTCCATTTTCATAAGCATCTATTGGTCACCTGTAGGTACATGTGTGACAAACCAAATTCTTTTCACCAATATTCAGGGCCCCTTCGTAAAGGAGGTTTATACCTGTCTTCGGGTATACAGTAGGGGCTCTGGCTAAGAAAGCAAACACAGAAGTGAAATAAGTGACCTCCCAGCAGAACCTTTAAGACTCAGCACACCTGACACCTTGATCCTTGTGCCGTTCTGTATGGGCAAGGCCCAGCCAGCCAGAGGCCACTCAGACAGCCTGCGGCCGTGAGTGAGGACGGCGTGAGCAAATACCTAGCTGATCCATATGAAATGCATTGTGAGCAAGAAGTAAAACTTGTTGTGGTGAAACTCTGAGGTTGAGGTGGCATTTGTTGGAAACCACTGAGATTTGGGGGACTCTAAGATAACCAAACTAGCTCAGTGGTTCTCAAAGTGTACTGTGAGCATCCCTTAGGAGTCCCCCAAACTATTTAAGGGGCTTCATAAAATTCTTCTTTCCCATTATAGATTTGTGTGAGTTTGGGTTTTCTACACATTGATGAACTAAAGCAAGACATTGCGGAAACTTGAAAATAAAACCAGAGTCTAGTTATCATCTGTTAAGCCAGACGTTAATCATTGGCAAACCAATATAAAACAATGACATTCTTTTTAATATTTTGTTTTGCTTTGGAATATATGGCAATTTTTTAAATAGCTTTTTTTTTTAAAAATGTAATAGATGTGTTACTGCTAAACTAACAGTCATTTCTTTGAATCTCTCAGTTGCAATTTCTAACATGGTAAATATCTGTAGATAAAACCTACACAAGCAAAAGCTATTTGAGACCATTAAATACATTTCCAGATTGTAAAATTATCCTGAAACCAAAAGTCAGTGTCTTGACCATGCCTGTCCTGAGGCATACAGGAGAAGCCCCGCTGTGCTGCCTTCTTATCCCAGCTCTCCCTGAAGTATCAACATAGACACTAAAAAACAAACTTGCTTGTTCTGTTGATGAAAACCAGAAAGGTCTCCTTTCCTGAGCTTTTGCTATGCAAGGCGTAGCTTTGCTTATTCGGTGAAAAAAAACTCAGGCTTTTATATTTTAATTTTTCTTTTTTCCTTCTTTGGTCTTCTTTTTTTTTTTCTTTCCCTCATTGTTTTTCTTTTTTCTTCTTTTCCTGTTTTTACTGTACCTTAACAGTAAACTTTCCAACTTGAAATGAATTGGGTTAGGTAACATTTGAATCCATACAAGACCCTCTGCTAAACACAATGCTAATGCATTTAGCCAGAAGGCTTTACCTAACAAATAAATATTCATACCTTGCCTGCAATTCAGCCTTACTGAATTCGAGTTGGAGAGTGGAAAATACAAAGCTTATCTAGGCTAAACATTACAGATGCTGTACTGTATCAAGTGGTTCCCCTTTCAAGGCTGAGGAATTTGTTCCCCCAGGAGCTGAGAAGGTTGCTGTGATAATTAAAAGCTGTCAGAACTCTTTGGGAATGGCCTCTGAGCAGTCACCTGGCCCGAAGTCACTTCTCAAATCAACCCACATCCAATAACCTATCTGTCTTTGCAGGCGTATGAAAGGCTGGTACCCTCACCTCAACTCAAGACAACTCTAAAGGGTCGAGAGATCTCGTGTTGACTGTGTCACAGTCCTGTTCGTCCTCCTGTCCTGCCTGGCCTCCTTCCTCTCCCCTGCAGCTGTTGATCCTGGGAGCCTTTTTAAAGCAGGTGATGTTGGTATCTGTGTTAAGGGAAAGAATTGGGCAAAAACATCAACCTTCTCATCATGCTCCTGGGAGGCTGTCTAATGGACATGAGCCCAAAAGCTTAGAGTGACAGCACTCCTAGAGTTAGCCAAGCAAACTGGAGGAGGAGGAACATTCCAAGAAATCCTAAACCAAGGCCTGCAGCAGAGAACCCGTGACTCATTTGTACTGCCATTTCTTAAAACATTTTCCTAACTGCCTCAGAGAAAAGGTACTAGGGTCACAGGAGAAATAATATCAATATTTTGTATTCAAAATTTGATCCAAATCCTTTTTGTCCCTTGTTCCCCGTGAATGAGATCATTTTCTCCTGTGTTCTCTTTCTATCCCTTTCTCCTCTCCAATTTGCTACATATGATAACAAACTGAGAATTCCCAACGAATCATGAGAAGAGAGTGTCTTATAAGTAACCGCAGGGTGCAGACAACCGTTCTGAGGCTGATACACAGGCAGGGAGGGCTTCTGCTTTATGACTCTGTCTGCTTTTTAACAGGGAATCTTCCTCTTTCATCCTTTATTCCACAGACTACACGTCTTCCTGCTCTGTCCTCATCTCCCAAAGTGTTTTGCAACTTTTTTGTAAAATCTCATGGCGCACTTGAATCTAAAGTTAAACTTGCACAGCACACTTAAATAATGTTGATCCAAAAAAAAAGAGTAAAAAATGTGTATACTTACTGCGCTCTGAAGGTCTTTCAAAAATAATTTAATCAATGATCTTTAAAAGTGTTTGTGGCCCCCCTAAGCTCCTCTTGAAGCACATTAGTGAGCCACAGCACAAGAGCTGAACATCACTGTCCCTGTAGTTTACAGTAAGTAAAACCTGGATTGGCAAACTACTGACTGATAAAAACAGGGCAGGAGTCGCTGTCAGGTACAAGTTCTTCACATCCCCCTGCGTTCACCTGTGGACACCATTTCTACACTGAGTAATGTATTTCTGTTTTTGCTGACTGCAAATGTATTACAAATGGATATTGATTTTGTAACAGTACCTTTATCTACTTATTACCAGTGTCTTGGAATAAAGTTATAAAACAGTATCTTTCCATCTGCATATAGTAAAGATAATGTCCTATGAATGGAATGCTTGCTTCTTTGATTCTCTCAAAATTTTCTTCTCCAGGAAGGGACATTAAAAGAAAGATCCGAGCACATGTAAAATGCTTTCTAGAGCCAAGCTTCACTTTGAAGAACACATTTTCCACATGAAAATATTTTTATAAGTTTTAAATCTAGCATGATTCTTAGTGAATTTGGATCTTAAGGATCCAATTCTTGAGGCCAAATTCTTAGTCAATTTGGATCTTAAGGTACTATTCATCCTAATGACCCTTACGTGTAAGAGTACCTTATTTTCAGAATACATCCTTGTTTATGATCTGTCATTTCACTTCCCTCCTAAAATGTCCTTCTTGGCCATTCAACAATGGTCCCTAAGCCAACCTCATTAGTTTCCAAATCAAGGTACAGTAGATGGTTACTATTTTACTTGTATTTTAGTACTTCCCTTCTCCAATGTAGACTGATCCTTCTCCCAAAAACATTGTCATCATCTGAATAATATGTTGTATTTTTGTACTCAATTAGTGCTTTTATTTTAATATTTTATTATGTAACAGAATAATGCTGAGGGAAAAATGAAGGGAAAAAGGTGATAGTTTACCTTACTATTCTAATAATATTAAAATCAACATCGACAACCGGCATAGACGGAGTATGTACTATACATTAAGGATTAGAGGAAATAGTCATCAGATGAACAGACTGAAGTTGATTTTGTTCCAACACCATTACCGGCAACAGGGGAGAGAGTGCAGACCAAATCTGGAAGCCTGGGCCCTGCTGAAGTAAAGGGAGGGAGGATGTTTAAGAGCTGGTTAGGGGATCATAGGCCGTCTGTGTTTGTCCACTGGCTTTACCAAAAATGAAAGAAAACTTTCTCCCATCTTCCTGATGGGAGGGAGGTACACAGTGAAGTCAGAAACTGAAGCTGGGCTGTCTTCCTGCATGATGATATTTCACAGGGATGGCCCTGGGAGTCCTAGAGAAAATAGTTCTTAACTAAGCAACTGGTAAAAACTTTTAATAAAATTTACATTTCAAAGGGGCAAAGAACTTCAATTGCATTTTTTAAAAAATTAAATGCTCTAAGTTATGGTAGATCAGGGGCCTAAAGTCAGGAAGAAGCCTATGTATAAATTAGCCAAGTTGGCGGAAGTGTTGAAGCTGTTTTAGTCATAGGTGCTGGGTTAAAGAAGCTTAATAATAGTAATAATAACAGTAACTAACTTTATTAAGAGATAATGAAATGCCAGGAATTATACTAAATATGTCACATGTGTTGCTTCATCTAATCTTATCTGTAACGTAAGGATACCCCAATTAGGGAATCATGAAACTGAGGTTCAGGGGGTGCTAAGGAATTTTCCCAGATCATTTATTCTGTGTATAGCAGAGCTGTGGGTTTGTCCCTGTTTCTTCTGGTTCCAAAGATTGTGCTTTCCTCAGTTATCACTGACACTTTCCAAGAGTCTATGTGGCAGTTGATCAAAATATTTTGATTTGATATAAATCAAATATCAATATATTGATTTGATCAAAATATTTTGATTTAAATGAGTTGCTAAAGAAAAAAATAATATAGCTAATTAAAAATAAATTTTCTTTTAGAAAAAAAATCAGTGGGCCTTTATTACTGTAAAATTATAACTGAATGATAAAAGCAAATTTCATCAATACTATCTTCCCTTGGGAATGTTTGGGAAAGGGTTCTCATGAGATGTTATTAAAAGATAGCAATAAAAATAAATAGGATTAAAATATACAAAATGTGTTAGCATGCAGGAGTAGGAAATTCATTGATTTTTGGTGGAGAAAAAGGAAAATTCAGTCTATATAAATAACACTTAAAAGACATGTCCTGGCTTTCTATTTCTTTCTTGTCTTGTGACTTCTCATCCAATTCCATTATTGAGATATTTTTTCCTTATGAAGGTAAGATCCCAGATTTACACTAAAAATTGAACCTGTAAATGTGAATAAACATACATCATGATCAGACATAGTAGAACCTCCATAGTTGACCACCTCTCTGCATTGACCATGTCCTTAAGTTGATCTAATTTTCATAGACCAGACACACACCACATTGTATATCAGTACAGTAGGCCTTCCTCATGTTGACCACCTCTGTATGTTGACCAGTTTGTTACAGTTCCTTAGGCGGCCAACTTACAGAGGTTCTACCGTAATTATTTTGTCCTCAGACCAATAAAGCTTATGATGTTCATGTTTTCTGTAATTATCTCTGCACATGCTCTGCTTTTTTAAATGTTATTTTTCTTCGTGTTGCAATTATTATTATTAACATATTTGTCATTTCTGAGAAAATTTCATTGTCAGATGCCATCACACAGCATATCATGAATCTTCAGTACCAGAATGAAATACAGAAAATCAGAAGCCATGTAGATGAAGAAACTTTAAGAAAACCTTGGGGGGAGGATGGTGGGAGGAGGGTAATTGGTGGGACCACACGTAGAATATAAATGTCTTAACACAATAACTAAGAAAATGCCGTGAAGGCTATGTTAACCTGTGTGATGAAAATATTTCAAATTCTATGTAAAACCAGCACCTTATACCCCATGATTGCATTAATGTACACAACTATGATTTAATTAAAAAAAATCTCGATTGGAAAATAAATAAATAGAACTGTTCCTGCTCACAGATAACATGACTGTTTATCTAGAGCAATGGTTCTCATTGGTCCCAATGCCATGATGTATTTGCATTGTTGCAAAGGGGTCGTGACCCACAGGTTGAAAACCACTGATCTAGAGTCTCTCAAGGAACCTACACAAATTCTCCTAGAAACAATGCATGAGTTTGCACAAGGTCAGTGCGTAAAAACTGATTACATATTTTAAAAATGAAAGCCTTAAAACTAAAATGTATAAACAGTATCATTTATAATAAGTATTAAAATAAGATGTGAAACTTCTATATGTCCAAACCACAAAGCACTGATGAAAGAAGTCAAAGATCTAAATACTTGAAAAGACATCACCCATTCTTTGAGTTGGGTTCTGTGATCAGACTTGTGGAGCAGAGGTGCAGCTGACCTGTTGAAGACATGCAGTGTCAGGAAGGAGTGTGCTCTGATGAGACACTGAGTCGATGAGGTTGTATGTTACCACAGTAAATCCCAGCAAAGACTGACCCATCTTATAGCAACATCATCACGCATACAAACCAAGATCCTGAGTATCTAAGTTGACTCTTTCTTACACTTTCCCTACCTATGCTTCAGCTACTCAGTCCAATCTCACTTCTTTCTAAAGTTTAGAGTCTAACTTATTCTGTTTTAGTGATAGTTACAATATATAATAGAAAGGTGACTATTTTCCCTCTGTATTAGGTATCAGCCATTGACTTACAAGGTGTCTTTCTCTTTTGTCTTTAGTTCTCCAATCTAAACTCCTTCCATTTTCTTCTGACTCCATTGTGTCCTAAGTGCCACCATATCTTATCAAATGTATCTATTTTTTATTTATTTTATGCCCTGCTTTGAACACCTGTCCCACTGTTTCCACAATTCACTTCCACTTCACTCACGTGGGGTTAATTTTACTCTCTCCTCTCTAGGGGTCATCTTAGATGTCAACTTTCTGGGACCCTTCCCTTGACGACTAAAGCTTAATTTCCTACTCAATCTCTGATGCAAAACGATCTCTTCGAGGCTGAGGCAAGAGAATCGCCTAAGTGCAGGAGTCAGAGGTTGCTGTGAGCTGTATGATGCTACGGCACTCTATGGAGGGTAATAAAGAGAGAGACTTTGTCTCTACAAAACAAAACAAAACAAGAAAACTATCTTTCCTCTCTCATTTCAACTCCATGGTAGCACTCAAATTATGTACTGTAACTGAGTTTTCTGATTGTCTCTACTCTAGACTATAAACTCCTCAATTTCAAGGACTTCAATTGTAATTTTATTTGGCAACACCTCATACTGATTTGGCTTCATAAATACTTTCAGGATGAATAAGTTATCAGACAGAATTTTGCTAGGGAAATACCTATGTATGTACCTGAGACAGGAAGAATCAAACATTTGCTGTCTTTTGACATATAAAAATTTTAATTTCATTATCCATATGTGAATTATTCACTTTGTAAATCCTCTACAGCTAACTCTATATTATCACTAGCATGCTTGGGGCACATCTTCTCCCACTGCCATTGTATATACAAGTAATATCACAGAGGTGACAGAGACCTCAGAGGAACCATCAAGAGTGATATTCCTACTTTTCAGATGACCAAGTGCTAACACAGTTAGTTAATTTCTAAAGTGAGATGAAAATGCTTTGCTTTATACTATAATGTCTTTAAAATGTCACATTATCAAATGCAAAATTACTTTGTATTAGGTGAATTCCAAAATCATGTTAATCAATTTTGGATTACAAGAACCATATTTCCTTTTATTCTTACAGATAATTTATAACAATGAGGTCTCCTTACACCTGCATAGAATTTAAAGTTTATAGGGACTTTCATGTACATTGGCTCAAACAACAACTATGTACAATAGGAAAAGATTGTTACACGTAAGAAAATCAGGCTCTGAGACAAAGAATGGGTTATGTACAAGAGGATGTTACAGATGGCGATGTAGGAATAACGTCTTTGGTTATCTTCATCACAGGTGCCTTTTGCTATTTCCCTAAGCACCTCTATAATGAGGAGCTGACTCCTTGATGAAAGTTGTATAAAATGTATATCAAAGTCCACTGCCTAAATGGTTCATGTAAGTTGTGAGATTTCTGTTCACAGTGGACTTTTTAAAGACATTGGGTTAGAATTTCTAATGTGTTTAACCATTCCCAAACCAATCATGCTGTGCTAATTCAGGGGTCCAAGCTTGCCTTACTTATGTAGAGGAAAATTCAAGTCTTATTAATATGTAACATCACTGCTAAGTCCAGCTTTATACTTTTAAGATGATGTGGGGAGGGGGAACAGGGAGGGGGAGGGAAGAGGAGGGATGGGGACTGTTCTCCCACAGGATGGGCACAATGTAAGGGCGAATGGCACACCTCTTGGGGGCAGGACACAACTACAAGATGGACTTTACTTAACAAATGCAAACATTGTAACCCAGTTGTTTGTACCCTTATATTAACCTGAAATTTAAAAAAGATATTACTAAAATATCCATTCTTTATTTAAACTCTAAACTTCTATCCTAAATGGTTACTCATATGGAATAAAAGATTATTTCAATGTTCCTAACACACGTACCAATGCTTATCATATGTACATATGGAGCTAGACAGTCAGCCTTTCACTCCAGATGTGAGCAGCCCTGGAAGCTCTTTAGAGACACCACAGTAAACATGGGATCAATACACACACATGTGCACACATGTACACACACGTTCAACACGTACACACACATACACACATGTACACACATGTGCACACAT
>CAUYRH010103847.1:0-10739 GCA_963574655.1 Perodicticus potto
GAGGGTGGGGGGAGTGAGGATAGAGGGCGGGATCACACCGGTGGTACATATTTGAAGGGTTAGGAGAAAACTTCTAAATACGGATCAAAATTGTTCTCACAAAGTAATGAGAAAGTCTCTTGAATGCTATCACAATCAGGTAGATGAAAATATCTCTGATTGTATCTGAAGCCCGTACACTGTACCCCATGACTGAATTATTGTACACAGATATGATTTAATAAAAAAAAAAAAGAAAGAAAAAAAAAAAGACTCTTCTTTTGGGTAGATCCCCATAACTTTCTAATATTTGGTGGAAATATTCTTTTTTTTTTTTTTTTTAGAAATAAGACATCTTAGTCAATTATATATTATGTACAATGAATGCTTGTATTTCCTTTCTTAGATTTACGGAAGGAAGAAGATCACGTTGCAGCCTTTTGGCTAGAATCAAATGTATTGAAGGAAGAAGTTTCTCTCCTAGAAATAGTGCCAGACATATAGTAGCTTCTTTAAAAATTGCTGGTGAGTGAACATAGAGTGTGGTTTATAAAAAGCAACTCAACTTTGCCAAACTGAACTTTGGTTTCCTTGAAGGATCAGAATCTAGAAGTAGGCCAATTTGCTGAAAATCAGTTCACTGAATGAGCAATTTGCCAGTATTATGGCAAAATCAAAACAAATTGTTGAATTGGTCATCTGAGAAATATTTTGGTAAATTGACATTAGCGAGCTACTTACTAGGTAAATTGGTCACTTGTGAAATCAGCCATTCTGGGTGGCGTTGAAACACATTCTTCTTAGTAAAGTATCACAAGAATAGAAAAGCATGTATCCAATGTACTCAATACTAATATGAAGCCCGTAGATGATCTTTACATGCCCACACAGGAGAAAAACACAATTTAATTCAAGTTGGGGGGAGAGGGAAGGAGGGAGGGAGAGATTGGTGTGCCCCCACTTCAATTTGATTTCTGCCACATTGTAAGGGTATGGCATACTTCTTGGGTACAGGACAGGACTCTACATAACAAATATAAACATTGTAACCTAGTTCTTTGTACCCTCACATTAACCTGAAATTAAAAAAAAAGAAAAGAAAATCAGCCACTGCTTTTAATGCACTTCTTGAGCAACAATTGAGACTTGTATTAAAAACAGAGATTGAGCCTGACTGCCTCTGTGGCATTGTCTGTCTGGTCAAGGATATGTCGAAGTTCAGAGGATCATTCTCTTCCCTTTTTCATGTTCTTCCACTCCTCTAACTTCTGCCCCCAGTCATAATAAATCTCCCTTTCTCTTATTTCTGCTATGTGCTTCCATCATTCCCATCAGATCTACATTTCTGGACACAGAGTGTTGAATTTTGTACTGCCAGTCCCTTTAGCCCTACTCCTTCCTACCTTCCACACTGTGGACTATTTGAGGAAAACATTCTTAAAGAGAGAGAAAAAAATGTATGTTTCAAAAAACACCATGCATTGTCTAGAGCAGCAGTTCTCAACTTGTGGGTCACCACCCGCAGGAACCTTATTAAAGGGTTGCAACATTAGAAAGGTTGAGAACCACTGATCTAGAGGATACCCCTCCAAGTCATCCGATTCTAGCCTTTTGCTGCTGAGTACTGCCTCTGTACAGCACACTTGCCAGGTTATCTGATTCTAGCCCTCTTCATTGTCTTTGAGTTAGTTTACAACTATGTATAAATATGTCTATTCTTTGAATTCTCTTTTGAACCAGTTATGATATCTGCCTAGTTTCCTCACTGAGTTAAATAAAATCCTTAACACGTGTTCATTTTCATATCTATATGAGAATCATGATTTACTCTTTTTTGAAAATTACTTTTTAACACATTCCTTTTTCCTATAGCCTACTTGAATTTGCACAGTATTAAGAGGCTATGGTTTAGAATAGCCATTACTAGCTAGGGTATCTTGGTTCACTGGTGACCTTTTACCAATTACTTCCAGTGTCCATGGTTTCCTCCTTGACTTTGGTTTTTATTACAACAAAAATATTTGCAAATTTTGAATCCTGAGTTATTTCTAACAGTTTTACTGGTACATAATTTATATACCATAAAGTTCACCCACTAGAATATGCAATCAATAAGTTTTAGCATATTCACAGACTTGTGCAGCCATCAACACAAATTAATTTTAGAATACTCTCATACCCCAAAATGAAACCCTATACAGATTAGCAGTCATTCTTTACTTATCCCTAACCCCCAAACTGCTGACAACCACAAATACACTTTCTATCTCTATGGATTTATCTATTCTGGCTATTTCAAATAAATGGAATCATACACTCTATGGTCTTTTATGACTAACTTCTGTCACTTAGCATAATGTTGTCAAGGTTAAGCCATGTTGTAGCATGTCTCTCAGTACTTGATTTCTTTTTATAACCAAATTATATTCCATTATGTGGATATACCACATTTTATTTATCTATTCATTATATGATGGGCATTTGGATCATTATACTTTTTAGCTATTATTAATAATGATGATAAGAACATTCTCATACAAGTTGTTGTGTGAGTGTGCTGTATCATATGGTAGCTCTACATATAAGTTTTTAGGAAGTGCCAGGCTATTTTCCAAGGCAGGTGCATCATTTTATTTTCCCACCAGAAATGTATGAGGGTTCTTCTTTCTCCACATTCTTGACAACACTTGTTATTGTCTTTCTTTTCAATTGTAGCCATTTTGGTAGGTGTGGCATAACTTCAGTTTTACAGTGTATACAATTGTAACCATTATTTTACTTGTGACAGTAAATTTTAAAATACCCTCTTGAGAGTTTTGGGGGGAAGGTGGAATGTATGCCCAATGGTACTCATTTGTGACTCCTCATCCTTCTATCTTTCCTACTCCCTTCCTCCCTATCCATGAAGATACTATTGTTCTCTACTACAAAAAGCTGTAGAGGCTCCATGTCATCTATCTTAACATAAAAGGGAAAGAAAAGGAAATTGGTCTTGTGCTCATTCTTAACTACATAACTGACACATATATCTGGTTTCTTGGCATAGAAACCATTATTGTACATCATTCTTCAAAGTAGTGTTGCTATTGCTTACCACCATGTGGAAAATACTATTACTTATCCTACATGCTCATTTTCTCCTACTTTCTTCATTAATAGAACACTCGGTTTCATTCGGATACATGGTCACTCTGGTGAAGAACACAATATCAGTCTCCCTCACAGGTAGGTATGGCCATGTGACACAGTGACTTAAATGTAATCTTAAAAGGAAAGGATATACCCTTCCATTTTATTTTTCCCTTCTTTCTTAAAAGAGGACATGAGGATTGTGTGCCATCTTTGAATGCACAAATGAGGGCACAGCTTAGGGCTGGCTGAGCATCAAGAGAAGAGTTTAGCCCCTGACACCATGGAAGTGTATGTTCAGACTGCTACATGAGAAAAGATGTTTATCTTTCCCTGTTTAAGTCATTGTTATTTGTGTCTATGTTATGGAAGCCAAATCTGGACCCTGACTAATATATATTATCCTACTAATATAGGATATATTCTATGGTGGGAATATATTCCCTATAACTCCCTCCACACTTACTTCTGGCCCACCTCCAAATTTCCCAAATAGTGGTTTTGCATACCATTCCCTCCTTTATGGCCATTTTTAGCAATCATGTGCCCATATCTGTTGATAAGATCTTTAGTTTCAAGATCCTCAGCCACCCTTATATAACACTTCTACTTCATATCAGTAAAGTACCAGCATATGCCAACCTTAATCAGCTTCTTACCTCTTCTTGTAGGTTTACTTACCTCTTCTTTGGCATACTACTGAAAATAGCATTTCCCCTTTTGAGGTAGGTCTTTTTTTCTTTTCATTTCACTCTTAAACTTCTCAAAGAGCAATCTACAACTGATATCCCCACATTTCCCCACATGCTGCCTGTATTAATCATGGTTCTTCAGAGAAACAGAACCAAAAGGAGAAAGATATAGGTATATCTAGATTAAGAGAGAGAGATTTTAAGGAATTAGCTCATATGATGTGGAAGTTGGCAAGTCCAAAATTTGCTAGAAGGTAGACATAACAGAGACTCAGGGAACACTTAATGCTGCAGAAGGCATTCTACTGACAGAATTCTCTGTTCTGCTGGGGAGGTCAGTCTTTTCTATTAATGCCTTCAACTGATTGCATGAGGCCTACTCATATTACAGAGGCTAATCTGCATTACTTAAAGTCTGTTGATTTAAATGTTTTGTTTTTTGGGTTTTTTTTGAGACAGAGCCTCAAGCTGTCCCCCTGGATAGAGTGGCATGGCATCACAGCTCACAGCAACCTCCAATTCCTGGGCTCAAGCAAGTCTCCTGCCTCCTTCTCCCAAGTAGCTGGGACTACAGGCGCCTGCCACAATGCCCAGCCATTTTTTGGTTGCAGCTGTCATTGTTGTTTGGCGGGCCCGGGCTGGATTTGAACCCTCCAGCTCAGGTGTACATGGCTGGTGCCTTAGCCTGCTGAGCCACAGGTGCCGAGCCTGTTGATTTAAATGTTAATCCCATCTGAAAAATACCTTCACAGAGAGCTATAGAATAATGTTTGACCAAATATATGGGTACCATGGCCTAGTCAAGTTGACATATAAAATTGACCATCCCAATTTTCCCCTTTAATTCCATGAAATCTCATTTCTGTTCCTTCAGCTCTACAGAAATTGTGTCTCTATCCCAGAATTAAGTTGGACACTGTAAGACCCTAAATGCATCCAAAATTTTAAGTGCTTAGTATGCAAGCTTTTTTGCAATGAGAGAGTCCATCAAATTCTCAAAAGATTAAAAACCACCATCCTAATCTTTAAATCCAGTGGTCTTTCCCATCATCCTATCCCTTGACCTATCTGTGACCTCTTGCCTCCCTGTGGCTGTTTAAGAACCCAGTAAGATCCTCTTAATTGTCCAAACTACTTCAGTTTGATTTCTGCCACTGGCAACCAAAGGATTAATGATGAATCCTTCTAGCGTTAGTTCTTAACCCTCTCTGGGAGATTTTTTTTCCTATTCTCATAGCTGTAATCTTATCTCTAAGATAGGTTAGAAAGATCTTGGGTATGGGAGCTTTTTGACCTCCCTTTAAGCCCCAACTCTCTCAATTTGCACCTGGGCAAGTGTACTTAACTTCTGAGTTCTCAGTTTCTTTAGCTGTAAAATGGATGCAATAAATCTACTTTATAGAATAAATCAGTAGATTTAAGTGAATCTAGAACATGGTAAGCATCCAATGAATGAAGGTTCTTTCTCCACTACCCTTTCCTAAGCAGATGACTCCCAGCACTAGGCCTCCAGCTCTTACTTACTCATCCACAATCAAGTTCAGCCTCCCTCTCTACCTGCCAATCATTTTGTTTGAGGCTATTATGTTTAATCTGCCTAAAAGTAAGGCTATGACCCTCTCAAAATCACTTCTTTCTCCTTATTTTATTGTTTCTTTCCAGGGTATATAACATCACTATTTTCTCCTATTTTGAGAGTTTGAATAAGAGAAAATTTGAAGAGACAATGAATCTTCTTTGACTCCTCTTCTTTATTCCCTCAACTTCCTTTTCAACCAGGCACCAGGATCTCCAATTCTGTCACTGGGAATGTGTCTCTTCTTTTTCCTTTTCAAGATATCATAATTTACATCCTAATCACCTCTAGCCTAAACTGTTATCTTGAGTCTTTTCCATGCCTCCAGAATGTCTTCACAACACTCTATCCAACACCAGGTTAATAGTTAGAAAACATTTTCTTTAACCATGTTGTTTCTCTTTTAAAATGGGACCAAACACTGAAGGATTAAAAAAAAGAAGAAGAAGATTTTTGGGTGGTACCTGTGGCTCAAAGGAGTAGGGAGCCAGCCCCATATACCGGAGGTGGTGGGTTCAAACCTGACCCCAGTCAAAAACTGCAAAAACAAAGAATGGGCGGTGCCCATGGCTCGGTGAAGGGCAATATACCAAGGGTGGCAGGTTCAAACCTGGCCTCAGCCAAACTGCAACACAAAAAAATAGCCAGGCGTTGTGGCAGGTGCCTGTAGTCCCAGCTACTCACGAGGCTGAGGCAGGAGAATCGCCTAAGCCTAAGAGCTGGAGGTTCCTGTGAGCTGTGACACCACAGCACTCTAGCACTCTACCAAGGATGACAAAGTGAGACTCTGTCTCTAAAAAAAAAAAAAAAATACTCTAGCCTAGTATTTAAAGCTGTGCATGATTTGATTCAAACTCTTAACTCATAAGACACCCTCAAAAACCTACTTTAATCAAGTTCATTTTTAACCTATCCCCAAACACACCGTGTGCTCTCTGCCCCTCTGCATCATAATACAGTGCTGTCATTCCAACTTCTATGAGCATGTCTCACTCCTATACTAACTCCTTTGCATTTTGAGGCCTATCTAAATTACCATCTACTCTGTAGAGGCCCCCTTGATGACCCAGCCCAAAGTAAGTTCTTAAATGTCTGAAGTCAATTTAGCCTCATCATAATTATATTAGTCACGGTCCTAGTAGGAAACAGGTGACACACTATAGTTATGGAAATTTGAGGAGAGTTTAATAAAATAACTTTTTATAAAGATGTGTTTGAGGAACCATTCAACTGCCAGGAGTTAAGGCCTTCTGGTTGAGGGATATAGCAGGTCACCAGAAACCATAAAAGCATGAAGACTGGAAGATAAATAACCCAACTTTACTCTCCTTACTCCCTATGATTTCCTGCAGGTGTTCTCTATAGACTAAATCAAACCAATGGCTGAAGGTTAGGGAAACCCATAGACTAGTCAACTTCCATAACACAGAGCAAGGAGTGGAAGAGTAGAAAGTGAGTCTGATTAGAATAAAGATATTTTACAAAGCAGACTATAGTATAAATGCTCTAGTTCCTCCTATGAAATTATATCAAAAGTATTTTGGGGAGGTTGGAGCAAGATAGCTGCTGAGTAACAGCTTCCTTGTAACTGGGCACAGTGAAACTGGGGAGAGAAGATTTCAGGCATCTCTGGCTGGCGGGATCTTCCCAGAAACATCCCTCTGGGGACACAGGGAGACAGCATGAGACTTCTGGAACCCCTGAGGAAGGCAAAAGCAGTGGAGATCTGGCAAGTGGTTGCGTGTGTTTGCTCGGTCTAATCCTGCCAGCAACTGTGGGTGCAGCAGCAGTGAGATTGCAAACTAGAAAGGCCTTACCTGTGAGCTGTTTGGGTTTCTTTTGGACTCGGCACTCGATTGAACTGCCTTGGGAGAACTTGGGCAAGAGTGTGGAAGTCTTTGAGTGTTGTCTGGGGCCCCAGACTGGGCCACTGAGCCAGACGGAGCTACCAGGGTTGGGTTGTGGGCTGTGTGGAGCCATTGTGGGAGAACTGCCCTGGTAAGCTCCACCCTCAGGGTCACAGAACGAGCATCTGGCAGGAGCCAATAATCTAGTGACTGAGCAGCCTAAAGGCAGGGCCTGAGACGCCTTGCAGCCTTAGCCCTCAGGGGCAGAGGGTGAGGTTTTGGCACACTGGGTAAGTGGATAGCCACTTAAGGAGTGATCTCAGCCACAAGCGCTTTCCTGGAAAATCTTCTGCTTAGCCCAAGTTAGCAATTTAAAGTGCTTTCTAAGCAGGCTGAGGAGGATTTAAGCTCTCCACCCTGCAGGGTTTGAGGAATCATTAGAGGCCTCAGGTCTTCATTTTGTACAGCTGCATCAACATTATGATTAACATATCATACCCCAGAAGATCACCTCTTGCCCAGACAATATCAGCAAGATATACATACTTCTTTGTTTTTGGTTTTCCTTTGTTTTGTGTTTTTTTGTTGTTGTTTGTTTGTTTGTTTTTGTTATTGTTGTTTTGTTTTTAATTTCAACATTTTCCTTAAAGATTTTTCTTTTCTTTTTTCTTTCTTGTATTTCTTCATTTTTCTAGTTTAAATATAATTTTCCATTGTGCCTTTTTCAACAATTAGAACATCAATTTTGCTAGTGTTTCTATCCATATTAATTGTTTTTTTCCTGAATTTTATCTTGTAAAGTTTTCATTTTGCTTGTTTTGGTTTGATTTATTGCATTTTTATCTTTCCTCTCTAATTGGTGGGGGTGAGGTACTGTGTTCACACAGGCTGGCAAAGAGCTGCTGATCTAACCACCCAACCTGGCATGCCCAGAGGTTGGGGGTTCTTAAAGTTGGGTCAAAGTACCCTACTGTACACCTATATTGCTCCCCTTCCCCTCTTTCTGTGCCTATCTTCTTTTGGTCGATAGTGGCTTCTACCCACACCCTCTCCTTTCTCCTTTTTCTTTTCTTTTTCTTTTTTTTTTTTTTTAATTTTTGTTTTCTTCTCTCTTTCTTTCTTTTTTCCTTTCTTGCTCTTAAATCTTCTCATCCTTCTGGTCCTGTACCAAAGGGACTCATCAAAACCCTAGTCCAGAGGCACGGCAACTTAAAGAGCAGGAGGAAGTGAAAGGAAATTAGGGCAAGGAAACAGATCAGAGAAATCACTCATGAGGAAGAATCAGCAGAAAACTCCTGGAATCATGAAAAACCAGTCCAGAGCACCCCGCCCAAGGGGCTGTGAGGTAGATACTGCAGAGGATTCCACCTATAAGGAAATGTTAGAAATGACAGAAAGGGAATTTAGAATATAGATGATGAAAAAAATCAAGGAAATGAAGGAAAAAATGAAGGAAAATACTGATAAAGTGAAAAAGAAATCCAAAAACCGAATCAATTAAGAGATGAACACTATGAAGAGTATAAAAAGGGTATGGCAGAGATGAGAGAAGCAGTCAATTAGGGAACTTAAAGATGCAGTAGAAAGTATCAACAACAGATTAAACCATTCAGAAGAAAGAATCTCAGAGGCAGAGGACAAAGATCATGAGATAACTCAGATAGTTAAAGAGGCAGAAAAGAAGAGAGAGAAAGCAGAATGTTCACTGACAGAATTATGGGACTCTATGAAGCATTCAAACATTCGAGTTATAGGTATCCCAGAGGGGAAGAAGACTGCTCCAGGGGAATGGAAGCCATACTAGACATTATTATAAATGAAAATTTCCCAAATATCACCAAAGATTCTGACACTCTCCTTTCAGAGGGATATCGGACCCCAGGTCACCTCAACTCTAACCAAGCATCCCCAAGACACATAGTGATGAACCTGTCCAAAGTTAAGACAAAAGAAAAGAGTCTTCAAGCTTCCATGAGTAAGTGCCAGTTGACCTACAGGGACAAATCTATCAGGGTGACTGCAGACTTCTCTAATGAAACTTTCCAAGCAAGAAGACAATGGTCATCTACCTTTAACCTACTTAAACAGAACAATCTCCAGCCCAGAATGCTATATCCTGTGAAGTTAAGTTTTAAAATTGATGGAGAAATCAAATCATTTACTGATATACAAACATTGAGGAAATTCTCCACAGGACCAGCTCTACAGGAAATACTCCCACCTGTTCTACCTACTAACCATCACAATGGATCAACAACAAAATAAGAACTCAGAAATTAAAGGTCAGAGCCTAACTTCCACACTGATGCAAAAGATAAAAGTAAGCAATGGACTCTCACAAAATAAGATGAATAGGACACTACCACACTTATCAATTATCTCAATAAATGTTAATGGCTTGAATTCCCCACTAAAGAGGCATAGATTGGCTGACTGGATTAAAAAGCACAAACCATCCATTAGCTGTCTGCAGGAAACAAACCTAGCTTCAAAAGACATAAGTGAAAATTACTAAATGTAGAATATAAATGTCTTCATATAGTGATTAAAAGGCCATGAAGGCTATGTAAAATATTTCAATGAAAATATTTCAGATTGTATATGAAGTCAGCACATTGTGCCCCATTATTGCACCAATGTACACAATTATGATTTAATAAAAATTAAAGAAAAAAAAGACAAATTAAAACTCCAAGTTAAGGGTTGGAAGACAATTTTTCAGGTGAACGGAATTCAGAAGAAAAGAGGAGTTGCAATCTTATTTTCATATACATGTGGATTTAAAGCAAGTAAAGTCAAAAAAGACAAAGATGGTCACTTTATATTGCTCAAGAGAAAAATACAACAAGAAGACGTTTCTATTCTAAATATTTATGCACCCAATTTAAATGCTCCCAGATTCTTGAAACAGCCCTTATTCAGTCTGAGCAATATGATATCCTATAATACCATAATAACAGGGGACTTTAACACTTCTCTTACAGAGCTGGACAGATCCTCTAAACAGAAATTTTTTTTTTTTTTTTTTGGAGACAGAGCCTCAAGCTGTCACTCTCAGTAGAGTGCTATGGCATCACACCTCACAGCAACTTCCAATTCCTGGGCTCAAGTGAGTCTCTTGCCTCCGCCTCCCAAGTATCTGGGACTACAGGCACCCGCCACAATGCCCGGCCATTTTTTGGTTGCAGCCGTCATTGTTGTTTGGCAGGCCTGGGCTGGATTCAAACCCACCAGCTCAGGTGTACGTGGCTGACGCCTTAGCCTGTTGAGCCACAGGTGCCGAGCCCTAAACAGAAATTAAACAAAGATATAAGGGACTTAAATAAGACCCTAGAACAATTATGCTTTATAGATGCATATAGAACTCTCCATCTCACAGAGAAAGAATATACATTCTTCTCGTTGGCCCATGGAACATTCTGCAAAATTGATCATATCCTAGGACACAAAACACCTCAACAGAATCAAAAGTATTGAAATTTTACCTTGTATTTTCTCAGACCACAAGGCACTAAA
>CAUYRH010103852.1:0-11027 GCA_963574655.1 Perodicticus potto
AGTCAGAGCCTCAAGCTATCACCCTGGATAGAGTGCCGTGGCATCATAGCTCAAAATCTCCAATTCCTGGGCTCAAGCGAGTCTCTTGTCTCCGCCTCCCAAGTAGCTGGGACCACAGGCGCCCACCACAACGCCCGGCCATTTTTTGGTTGCAGCCATCATTGTTGTATGGTGGGCCCAGGCTGGATTCGAACCAGCCAGCTCAGGTGTACGTGGCTGGCGCCTTAGCCTGCTGAGCCACAGGTGCTGAGCCAGAAGAATGTGTTTCAACTCCATCCAGGTTAATACAAAAGATGTAAAGTCAGCATCTCTTTTATGCCTGAATAGCATTCCATGGTATACCCCTACCACAGTTTGTTAATCTGTTCCTGAGTTGATGGGCACTTAGATTGTTTCCATACCTTGGTGATTGTAAATTGAGTTTCGATAAACAATCTAGTACAAGTGTCTTTTTTGATAAAATGATATTTTTCCTTATGGGTAGACGCCTACTGGTGGGATTGTGGGGTCAAATGGGAGATCTAATTTAAGTTTTTTGAGGATTCTCTATACTTCTTTCCAAAGAGGCTGTATTACACCGGGCACCATGGCTTACGCCTATAATCTTAGCAGTCTGGGAGGCCGAGGCAGGTGGATTGCCTGAGTTCAAGACCAACCTGAGCAAGAGTGAGACCCCACCTCTAAAAATTGCCAGACATTGTGTGGGGTGCCTGTAGCCCTAGTTACGTGGGAGGCTGAGACAAGAAAATTGCTTGAGCCCAGGAGTTTGAGGTTGCTGTCAGCTGTGACTCTGCAGCACTCCACCAAGGACAACAAAGTGAGACTCTGTCTCAAAAAAAAAAAACACTGTTTGTAGTCCCGTCAGCAGTGTAAAAGTGTTCTCCTCTCTCCACATCCACACAAGCATCTGCAACTTTGAGACTTTGTGATGTGGGCTAATCTTACTGGGGTTAGGTGATATCTCAGGGTGGTTTTGATTTGCCTTTCTCTGATGATTAGGGACAATGAGCATTTTTTCCTGTGTTTGTTAGCAGCCATTCATCTGTCTTCCTCAGAGAAGGTTCTGTTTGTGTCTCTGGCCCAGTGATAGGTGGGATTGTCTGCTCTTTTTTTGTTGATTAATTGGAGTTCTCTATAGATCCTAGTTACCAAACCTTTGACAGATTTGTAACATGCAAATACCTTTTCCCATTCTGAAGGTTGTCTATTCGCTGTGATTGTTGTCTCATTAGCTGTGCAGAAGCTTTTCAGTTCCATTTGTTTTTGTTATTGCAATTGCCACTAAAGTCTTCATAAAATCTTTTCCCAGGCGGACATCCTCAAGAGTTTTACTCACACTTTCTTTGAGGATTTTTATCATTTCATGCCTTAGATTTAAATCTTTTATCCATCTTAAATCAATTGTAAGTGGTGAAAGGTGCAGGTCCGGTTTCAGACTTTCACATGTGGTTATCCAGTTCTCTCAGCACCATTTATCGAATAGGGATTCTTTCCCCCCAGTGTATGCTTTTATTCAGTTTATTCGGCTATAAGAGACTAGTTTCATCTCGTGGTTTTCTATTCGGTTCCAAATGTCTATGTCTCTATTGTTGTACCAATACCATGACCCCTCAATTTTTCATATGAGGAAATTGGGGTTTAGAAAGCTGAAGTTAGGGTCATATGTATCCAGGAAGCAGTGCTGCTAAGATATCAATAATAGAAACCCAACCCCTTGCTTCTGTAGCTTTTTTCTTTCTAATTTTTAATTCTTGTGCAGGGACCATGCTAAGCTTCTCTGTATGGTTCCAATTTTGGTATATGTGCTGCTGTAGCAACACTGTAGTATGTTATTACTGCAGTGTCTCCTGAGCTACTAGCTTCACCGTAAATCTGTACCCACCATCTCTAGGACTAAAATAAAAGGAAATCAAATGATGGGCTTAATGAAGGCATCGAAAACATTATTTTACATTTCCCAAGCCGTGCTTGTTCTAATCTGTGTTTGAGTGGGAAGTAGGAAATTCTGTTAACCTCTTCATTAGTCAATCCTCCCCCACCAGACTGATTCAGCCCCATAAACAACATAATTATACTGAACAATTGTGTGTTTATTTCCATGTCTAGACACAGAGCTTACATTTGGAAACAAAAGAGAACAGAATAGAGAATCCACCCTCCTTTTTAAAAAATCTTTGTTGGCAAATGTTTTCTTGGCCTAGATGCTTGCCTTTTGATCAGGAGATACACATTCAGAATATCAGAACTTTCCTTTAAAAAACATATATTTTTGTAGAGTTATCAGTGTTAATTTAGAAGTAAAACACGAATACATTTAAACTATCTCTAGTTTGAGCAGAAACAAGTCATTTTAAACCACAGGAGATTTAGAAAATTGTGAATGAATGCTAAAATAATTGAGTAAAAGTTTGATGTGGAATAAGTTATTTATATATCATGAAATTCATCTCCTCACAAATTACATGGTAGTTGTAAAGGGGAAAACAGTAACGTGACAGTGGCACACCCGATAGATGCTGACTTTACCAGGTAATCCAAGATAACATCTCCAATACTGGGACACTCTGACATCAGGAGAACTGCCATTATGTGCCTCCTGAGAAAGGCACACCATTTCCGCCCCAAAATGCATAACCTGAATCTAACTATAAAGAAATTTCAGATAAATTCAGTTTGAAACATCCTGCAGAATAACTGGCCTGTGTTCTCCAAAAGTGTCAATGTCAAGAAAGACATTCAAGCCAGCACGGTGGCTCACGCCTGTAATCCTAGCACTCTGGGAGGCCTAGGCAGGAGGATTGCTTGAGCTCAGGAGTCAAGAGCAGCCTGAGCAAGAGCAAGACCTGTCTCTGCAAAAAAAATATATAAGAAAACTAGGCAAGTGTCATGGCAGGTGCCTGTAGTCCCAGCTAATTGGAAGGCGGAGGCAGGAGGATCAATTGAGCCCAAGAGTTTGAGGTTGCCGTGAGCTAGGCTAACACCATGGCACTCTATCCAGGACAACAGAGTAAGACTCTGCATCAAAAAACAAACAAGAAAAGACAAATGCGTACTGACTTATTTCAAGTGATCGTTTTTCCTTGACCTCCCAAATGGCTGGGATTACAGATGTGAGCCACTGTTCTCAGCCCATTTTTTATATTATAGCCATACTGGTGGATACGAAGTAATATCTCACTATGATTTTGTTTGTTTGCTTTTGAGACAAAGTCTCACTTTGTCACCCTTAGTAGAGTGCCTGGTGTCAAAGCTCTCAGTAACCTCAAACTCTTTGGCACAAGCAATACGCTTGCCTCAGCCTCCCAAGTAGCTTGGAACTATAGGCACCCACAACAACACCTGGCTAATTTTAGGGACAGGGTCTCACTCTTGCTCAGTTTGAGCTCACTCTTGCTCAAACTCCTGAGCTCAAGGGATCCACCTGCATCAGCCTCTCATAGTGCTAGGATTACAGGTATGAGGCCCTGCACCCAGCCTGCTTCCTGCTAAGTCCTGGAATTTAGAGAAGGAGCAGCTCTCTGTTGAAGATGTCCCGCAAGTTATTGGGGTTCATTTTGCCACTACAGGGGAAGAAACTGCCTGGGAATGAAGCCAACAGGGAAGAAAATAAACAATGAAGGAGATTTTTATCTGTGTTGTTTGAGCAACTAAACCCGGTCAGCTCTACCTCTGAACATTTTTATGTGAGACAATAAATTCCCTCTTTGCTTTAGCTAATGCCAGTTGCAACCACAAATCCTGAATAATAGTGTACCACAGGTACTGGGCAAGTTTTGGGCACCATTTCAAATCCTCTTCCAGAGGTGAGCTGGAGCTGGCTCCTACCACCATAAGAGCTCATTGTGTACATCTCTTTTCCATCTATTTTCAGTAACATCACATTAGTAGCTTGGAATTGGCCATTGTGGAAGTGTCAATACCATGGAAACTGGCAAATGCTACAATTCAGGGCTTCCTTTCTTTCTTTAAAACTGGTTGTTAGCATTCACTCACACACCACTGTCTTGAACTCACCTTTTGTTCAAGCCACTGCTGCAGTGAGCACTTACACACGGCCTTCAAAAAATACCTCGCCATGCTTTTCATTCCCTGCCCGGGCTGCTCTAAACCAATTCAGCACTTACGTGTTGGGGAAGCTAATGGCCCATGGAGTAAACTTTGATTAATGGGGACAGAATCTATTCAATAATATGTCCTCTTTTCATCCCCAAGTTGTACAGTTTTGAAGTTAATTTCACAAAGCTTCTCAGAAAATTGAGCAGTCGGTTACCTTTAGGGATAGCAGCTCAATAATGCATCTTTGTATTAACTTTTCCTCCATCCCTGTTTTCACTCATGTCACCTGGGAACATATTTGTGATTAAATAACCTATAGAATTTAATGGTAAGCTCTGATGTCGGTGGAACCAAGTATCGCAATACTTAGCTTCTGTAATTTTTTTTTAAATCTCCTAGGGTCTAGAATTAACTCACTGAAGAATACATAGCAAATGAAAAGAATATGATTTATTCCAGGTTTGAGAATATCCCCTCCAGAACTCATTCCCTCTCCCATATGTACATTTGGGGCTGCCTACCCCAGATCTCACCCTACCATCATTTGTTGCAGTGTGGTCTTGTTAAGACCTCCCAACCTCTTTTCTGGCACCAGGGACTGGCTTCATGGAAGACAATTTTTCTACACATGGGGGTGGGGTGGGAAAGGGGTTGGGGGGGGTCTGATAGGAGGCAGAGCTATGGTGATGCGAGTGATGGGGAGCAGCTGTAAATACAGGTGAGTTTCTTTTGCTCACCTGCTGCACACCTCCTGCTGTGCCATAGCTAACTCTGTCAACAGAACCCCCCAAGTGGACACAGATGGTACAGGCACATTGTCCAAGAAGGACTGAGGTAAACGTTTCCTCTGGTGAGTCTCTTAACTCTGAATAATCTCAGGTAAAGCCTGGCCAATAAATTTTGTGTTCACAGACTAGGCGAGGTGGCTGAAGCCTGTAATCCTAACACTCTGGGAGGCCAAGGCAGGTGGATCCCTTGAGCTAAGGTGTTGGAGACTAGCCTGAGCAAGAGCAAGATGCCATCTCTACTAAAATAGAAAAACTAGCCAGGTAACTATGTGGGGGGTGCCTGGAGTCCCAGCTACTCAGGAGGCTGAGGCAAGAGGATCACTTGAGCCCAAAAGTTTGAGGTTGCTATGAGTGATGATGATGGCATGGCACTCTACCCAGGGTGACAGAGTGAGACTGTGTCTCTAAATAAATAAATAAATAAAAATAAAATTTGTATTCAGAAAGCACCATGAACCATTAGCTTCTCCATAATTCACAGCTTATTCTTTTTTTTTTTTTTTTTTTGAGATAGAGTCTCAAGCTGTCCCTGGATAGAGTGCCATGGAATCAAAGCTCACAGCAACCTCAAACTCAGGCTCAAGCAATCTTCCTGCCTCAGTTTTTCTATTTTCAGTAGAGATGAGGTCTCGCTTTTGCTCAGGCTAGTGTCACCTCCCAGAGTGCTAGGATTACAGGCACGAGCCACCGCACTCAACCTTCACAGCCTATTATTGAGGTATTTGGTAAACCGATTACTCTAGTACTGAAACTTTTTTGCCCATATATTCCCTGTGTACAGTTAAAACCACCATGGGCTAAGTTAAACCATTTTTCCTTATTTTCATCATGGTATTCTATTAAGAAATGTATGATTTTATGGCCAGGTATTTTTGTGATCATCAGATTTATGAGCTGTTGTTAAAGGATAATTTTTTAAAAGAGGGTATAACCATGTTTTTCCCAAATATGAAACAAGAACAGTCTAACTTGTTAACAAATTAAAGAACTGGACGGGGCCAAAGCTGAGTGGGTAGGATGCCGGCCACATACACTGAAGCTGATGGGTTTGAACCTGGCCCTGGCCAGCTAAAAAAACAATGACAACTGCAACAACAACAACAACAAAAAGCTGGGTGTTGTTATGGGCACCTGTAATCCCAGCTACTTGGGAGGCTGAGGCAAGAGAATCCCTTAAGCCCAAAAGTTTGAGGTTGCTGTGAGCTGAGGCCACGGCATTCTACCCAGGGCGACAACTTGAGACTCTGCCTCGAAAAAAAAAAATTAAAGCACTAATAACACGTTACAACTGGCTGAAAGGATATTTCAAAGAAACACACATATAAGCAATCATTAATGAGGAAATGAACTTATAAATTGATGCAAAACTGCCTTTTTCCCCAGGGAGAGAGAGAATTCAATTGTATTTCCATATATCAAAATTTATTGCACGTGGACTTTGCTTCTTTTTATTGACCTGTTGCTTTTCATTTCCTAATTTTACCTATTAGCCAGCTTCCTTCTGACCTGGGGTCAGGGTGACAGTCTAGGTTGATAAGTTCTCTGTGTAGCTAACTCCACTGTTATTTTATTTGCCTAATTCTTTTTTTTTTTTTTTCTTGGACAGAGTCTCACTCTGTCACCCTGGATAGAGTGCCATAGCGTCATAGCTCACAGCAACCTAAACTCTTGGGCTCAAGAAATCCTCCTGCCTCAACCTCCCAAGTAGCTGGGACTACAATCACCCACCATGACATCTAGCTAGTTTTTCTATTTTAGGTAGAGATGAAGTCTCTGTCTTGCTAAGGCTGGTCTTGAACTCCTGAGCTGAAGCAATCCACTGGCTGTAGCCTCCCAGACTGCAGGATTATAGGCATGAGCCACCATGTCTGGGCCTTATATGCCAAATTCTGAGTGAAGCCAGAGTCGTATGCAGTTTTTACAGTGTGTATTCAAACTACTATCCACAGCTAAATTTGAGGTTTATGATCACTGAACAAGATTTGTTTTTAATCTCACAAACCAAAAGTAAGTTAAAACTTTTTGCACCTTGCTGGTTTCTCACCTTCTATTTTCTCACAAAAGGATTAAACAATACAAATCGGTAGGGAACTCTCATATTAGTTACCAGGGCTCTGCTATCTCTCCTCAAGTTAACCAGACTAGCTACCTTTCCCTCCCCACCCCCCAGGTTAATATCCTCTGTATTGTATAATGCTCCAGCAAACAGGCTGATAAACGCTTCCTGTCAAGAAATAGTAGTTTGTTTCCATACCTTGGCTACTGTGAATAATGCCACAATGAACATGGAGTTTCAGGTGTCTGTTCAGTATACTGATTTTAATTCCTTTGACTATATACCCATTAGTAAGATTGCTGGGTCATATGGTCATCTTGTTTTTTTTCAGACAGAGTTTGATTCTGTTGCTCTGGGTAGAGTGCTGTGATATCATCATAGCTCATAGCAACTTCAAACTCTTGGACTCAAGAGATCCTCTCCTGCCTCAGCCTCCCAAGTAGCTGGGCTACAAGCATCCACCACATTGCCCAGCTAGTTTTTCTATTTTTAGCAGAGATGGGGGTCTCACTCTGGCTCAGGGTGGTCTCAAATTCCTGAGCTCAAGCAATCCACCTGCCTTGCCCTCCCAGACTGCAAGGATTATAGGCATGAGCCATTTCTTCCAGCCATGGTAATCTTACTTAGTTTTTTTTTTTTTTTTTTTTTTTTTTGCCAGGGCTGGGTTTGAACCTGCCACCTTTGGCATATGGGGCCGGCACCCTACTCCTTTGAGCCACAGGCGCCACCCTAGTAATCTTACTTAGTTTTGAGGTACCTCCATACTGTTTTCCATAATGGCTGTACAAATCTGTATTCTCATCAGTAATGTGTAACTGTTCCCTTTTCTCCACATCCTCACCAGCATTTGATATCTTTCATCTTTTTGGTAATAGGTGTGAAGCAATCAGATTGCTTTCTCATTTTCATCAAGAGATGAATGAATAAAGAAAATGTGAGGGCAGTGCCTGTGGCTCATCGAGTAGGGCGCCGGCCCCATATACCACAGGTGGTGGGTTCAAACCCAGCCTCGGCTGAACTGCAAAACAGAAAAATAACCGGGCGTTGTGACGGGCGCTGATAGTCCCAGCTTCTCAGGAAGCTGAGGCAAGAGAATCGCCTAAGACCAGGAGTTGGAGGTTGCTGTGAGTTGTGTGATGCCACGGTACTCTACAGAGGGTGATAAAGTGAGACTTTGTCTCTAAAAAAAAAAAAAAAAAAAAAGCAAATGTGATTGAGATTTTATACACACACTCACATATACACACAGACAATGACGTTGTATTCAGCCAAATGAAAAGAAAATTGGCAACTTGGATGAACCTGGAGGACATTATGCTAAGTGAAATAAGCCAAGCACAGAAAGACAAACATCCCACCATCCCACTTGTATGTGGAATCTAAAAAAGTGGAACATGTGCTGGGCCCAAGCAGCGACTCATGCCTGTAATCCCAGCACTTGGGAGGCCGAGGCGGGTGGATTGCCTGAGCTGACAGGTTCAAGACCAGACTGAGCTAAAGGGAGCCCTCATTTCTAATAGTAGCCGGGCGTTGTGGCGGGTACCTGTTGTCCCATTACTTGGGAGGCTGAGGCAAAAGAATTGCTTAAGCCCAGGAGTTTGAGGTTGCTGTGAGCTATGATGCCACAGCACTCTACGAAAGGCGACAAGTGAGACTCTGTCTCAAAAAAAAAAAAAGTGTAACACGTAGAAGTAGAGAGTAGACAGGGACTACCAGGGACTGAGAGCAAGGGGCTCAGGGGAAAGGAAGATGTTAGTCAAAGGATACAAAGTTTCAGTTAGCCAGGAGGAATAAGTTCTAATGAGCTATGGCAGAGCATGGCCACTACAGTTAATAATAGTATATCATAAGTTTCAAAATAGTTAAAAGAGAGGCATTTAAATGTTCTCACTACACAGAAGTAAATATATAAGGTAATGGATATGTTAATAAGCCCGATTTAATCATTCCACAATGTATTCATGTATCATAACATCACATTCTACCCTAAAACATATATAATTAATATTCATCAATTAAAAATAAAATAAAAATTTTTAAACAGGCTTGGTGCCTAGCTCAGTGGCTAGAACACCAGCCACATACACCAGAGCTGGCAGGTTCGAAGCCAGCCTGGGCCTGCCAAATGACAATAACAACTACAACCCCAAAATAGCCAGGCGTGGTGGCAGGTGCCTATAATCCCAGCTACATGGGAGGCTGAGGCAAGAGAATCACTTAAGCCCAAGAGTTGGAGGTTGCGGTGAGCTGTGGTGCCAGCGCACTCTACCCAGGGTGACATAGTGAGACTCTGTCTCAAAAAAAAAAAAAAATTTTTTTAAATAGTAGCAATATGAAGGAAAACAAATAACCATGACATGAAGTCAGATAATAAACCGTGTCAGTCCACTCATGCATTATGACAAAATGTAGGGAGAACTGGGTCAGATTTCTTAGCATTTGCTGCAGTTGAGCGAGGTCCAGCTGTCTGCAGGCTTTATGAACTATGGCTACAATGACCAAAGGAAGTTAAACAGTAGCAAAGAGCCAAAACAATCAAAGTTATCCACAGGAAAAGATATCTTGGTTTCTACTTGGACTTTACCTTACAAACACAAATAATGTAACCTAATTGTATGCACCTGCATATCAATCTGAAATTTAAAAAATATATATCTTTGTTTATTTCCATGTGCATTATTTGCTTTAAATAGTGAGGCGTTGGTCACCTTGTACCACACTAAGGAAAAGGATTTGTGGTTTTATTGTTCTTACTTCTATTTTAATAAGTGAAAGGGCAAGGATGCCCCAGGTGTCAAAGTTTTGAGACTGAACGGAGGTGGAGAGATATGAGGTTGGCAGGCACAGGAATATCTGGCAGTATGGATGGAAATAAGGCACAGAAAAGACACTGCTACTGAAGACAGTGGCTGATCCAAACAGACATTCAGCAAGACAAAGGAACGGAGGAGCACAGTAGGAGACCCAGTCCACCCTCCTGTGTGGTTACGTACGTATTTATATATTGTGCAACCTAGTTCCTTAAATTCATATTGAGACCAGACCCACAATATTTAAACTTGACACTCTTTTTTTTTTTGAGACAGAGCCTCAAGCTGTCACCCTGGATAGAGTGCTGTGGCATCACAGCTCACAGCAACCTCCAATTCCTGGGCTCAAGCAAGTCTCTTGCCTCCGCCTCCCAAGTAGCTGGGACTACAGGCTCCCGCCACAACGCCCAGCCATTTTTTTGGTTGCAGCTGTCATTGTTGTTTGGCAGGCCCGGGCTGGATTCGAACCTGTTAGCTCAGGTGTACGTGGCTGGTGCCTTAGCCCGTTGAGCCACAGGCGCCGAACCTTCAACACAACCTGTCTTAAAATAACTAACCTACATGCGAAATAATTTGTGCTATGGTACCACCTAGTGGTCGAAGATAAATTTATGTTAGGAGTCTACACAAAGTCAAGGAGGTAATTCAATACACCCACGTGTAACACAAAACAAACCCGTAGGACGTGTAGAGAAACCTGGACCACGACAAGGCCAAAATTCCAAGGCTTAATGTGAAACAAGTGGCAGCAGTGGTTGTAGAAAGGGATGAAGATTGTAAGAGGCATTCCCCAAGAATAGAGGGGAAGTATGAAAGATGATTCTGGTTTTCACCTTAGATGCCTCGAGCTAGGCCCTTTAGCAGGTCCAAGGATCTTCTGAATGATCTCAGAGATTCTAGGAGCATTCAGCCTTATTGTAGGTCCATTGCCCTGAGTTTAGGAATGTTCTGGACAAGGCTGTGTAAGGAAACTAGGAGAATGGAAATCTTTGATCAGGTGGCCAACTTAAAAATCAGAGATTGTATGACTTAGGATAATGAAGAGATGGCTCGGCGCCTGTGGCTCAACGGGCTAAGGCGCCAGCCATGTACACCTGAGCTGGCGGGTTCGAATCCAACCCAGGCCCGCCAAACAATAATGACGGCTGCAACCAAAAAATGGCCGGGCATTGTGGCGGGCGCCTGTGGTCCCAGCTATTTGGGAGGCGGAGGCAAGAGACTCACTTGAGCCCAGGAATTGGAGGTTGCTGTGAGCTGTGATGCCACAGCACTCTATCCAGGGTGACAGCTTGAGGCTCTGTCTCAAAAAAAAAAAAA
>CAUYRH010103853.1:0-16103 GCA_963574655.1 Perodicticus potto
CCTGGAGAGCTAGCTGGTTTAGTTATAGCAAATGTGTTCAACATGTGGATGTCATTAAAGTATTTAATTTCGCCATCATAAATTAAACTCAGTTTGGCTGGATACAGGATCCTGGGTTGAAAGTTATTTTGTTTTAGGAGATTAAAAGTCAATGACCATTCTCTTCTAGCTTGAAAGTTTTGATCAGAGAGATCTAAAGTTATTCTAATGTTCTTCCCCTCGTAGGTTATAGATTTCTTGCATCTGGTTGCTTTCAAAATTTTCTCCTTCATATTTACTTTAGTGAACTTAATTATGAAGTGCTTGGGGGATGTCTTATTTGGATTGAGTTGCGCTGGGGTTCTGAAACTGTCTACTATCTGAATTTCAGAATCTCTTGGCATGTGTGGAAAGTTCTCTTTCATAATCTCATGAATAAGATACTCTGTGTTTTGTGAAGCTGCTTCATCGCTTTCGGGGATCCCAGTGAGGCTAATATTGGTTTTCTTCAAGTTATCCGAGCTCTCTAAGAGAGTGATCTGTTTTTGCCTTGCATTTCTCCTCCTGTTTGGAGGTTTGAGAGTGTTCGAAAGCTTTGTCTTCTATGTCAGAAATCCTTTCTTCTGCTTGCTCCATTCTGTTACCAATAGATTCTAGCGCATTTGTCAGATCTTTAATGGCTGCAACTTCTTGTCTCAATGTGTCAAAATCTTTGGTCATTTTGTCTTTGCATTCGTTGAATTCTTTAGACATCCTTTGGGCAATCTTTTGGAATACCGCTTGAAATTCTAATTCCATCTTTTCCTCCATTCTGCTGATCTGATTTTCAATCCAGATTCTGAATTCAATTTCAGACATCTTAGCCATTTGCCTATGCAGGGGATCTTGTGCTGTGTCTCCCTTGTTCCTTGGAGGGGTTGGTCTACTCTGATTATTCATATTTCCAGAGTATTTCCGTTGATTCTGCCCCATGATAGTTTTTCACCATTGTGTCTGGCCATCCTTAGAGTTTGGAAGCTGTCTCTTGAAGATTAGACCCTGGCGGGACAACTCTATTTTTGCTGGTACTTTGTAATGAGTGACCCTCTCTACGTCTTCTGGGACTGCCCCAGCCAGGGAGTTCTGGCTCCAGGAGCAACTCTGGAGTGGGCACCCCTGACTCCAGCAGCAGGGTGGGGGATGGTACACATGGTTCTGGGAGTGCCAGGTGCAGGGCCGCATGATCACCGGGGGAGTTCCTGGCTGAGGGTGGTTCTACAGAGACCTCGCAGTCACTGGTGGAGTCCCTGGCAGAGAGTTGGCTTGTGGAGGCCCTGCAGGCTCAGGGCGCAGGGGCATGCAGTTACTGGGGGAGTTCCTGGCCAGGGGAGGGCTTGCAGGGGCCTGGAGGTCGCCGGCGGATTTCCTGGCAGAAGGCAGGAGTGTGGGGACCCGACAAACAAGGGGGGCAGGTTCACGTGATTGCCAGTGGATTTCCTTGTCTGGGGTGGGCCTGTGGGTGCCAGACACATGCCTGCATGGTCACCGGGGGAATCCCTGACCAGGGGCGGGCTGCAGGGGCCCATCAGTTGCTGGCAGAGTCCCTGATAGAAGGCGGGACTGCACAGGCCCTTCAAGTGCTTGATGCAGGGCCATGAGGTTGTCCTGGAAGTTTTCCGCTGGGGGTGGGCCTGCTGAGTCCTGGCAGTCACGGGCAGATTCCCTGGCAGAAGGCGGCCCTCTGGAAGCCCTGCAGGCTGAGGGTGCGGGGCCACCAGGGGATTTACTTTCCAGGGGTGGGCCTATGGGGGCCCTGCGCGTGCCAGGCAGCAGCCCGCCGGTTGCCAGGGGAGTTCCTGGCTGGGGGCAGACCTATAGAGGCCTGGCAGTCACCCGCAGAGTCTCTAGCAGACAGTGGGCCTGTGGAAGCCTGGCAAGCATGGGGTGCAGGGCCAGGTGGTCCCTGGGGGAGTTCCTGGCCAGGGGCAGACCTCCAGAGGCCTGGTGGTTTCAAGAGGAGTTCCTGGCAGAAGGCTGGCCTGCAGAATCCCTGCAGGCTCGGGGCCCAGGGCCGCACAGTCACCAGGGGATTTACTGTCCAGGGGCAGACCTGCTGGGACCCTGCGGGTGCGAGGCGGAGGCTCGCATGGTCGCTGGGGGAGTTCCTGGCTGGGGGCAGACCTGCGGAGGCCTGGCAGTCGCCAGCAGAGTCTCTAGCAGACAGTGGGCCTGCGGAAGCCCGGCAAACATGGGGTGCAGGGCCAGGCAGTCACCTGCGGATTCCCTGGCCAGAGAGGGGGAGGCTCGCCGCAGCCCACCCAGAGACTTTTCCCAGTGGGGTGCTTGTACTGGCAGGTGGGTGTAGGGACGCTGCTCAGGTACCTCCATTCTCAGTCTCAGTGGGGGTTAGGCTTCTGGTTCATCAGGTAAGGGGGGAAGGGTGTACTGTAAGTTTAGAATGGTGGGGGAAACTTTAGTCCAGCTTTTCTGCCTAGCAATAGAGTTTTCAGAGTCACTCCGGGGTGCTCTGGAAAAGCACACCCCACTTCCCACAGCACTCTTCCATGGGGTGAGACAAGAGGTCTGTAGAAAACCCACAGGAGCAAACGAGGAGAAAAAAAAAGAAAGGAAACAGAAAAGCAAGAAACTCAGAGCTTTCTTGAGGAAGGGGAAGGACACTTTTCCTTTCAGATGAATTTTGTACCTGAAGCTTGCTTTCTTAGAGATGCAGCTTGCCTCAGCAGAGGTGACCTACAGGTATCACTTCTCTCTCTCAGCTGGGCTGCCAGTATTGAGCTTAATTGCACAGTTTCAGGGGTTATTTTCCCTTTTGGACAGGAACCTTTTTCGGAAGCTACAAACAATAGCCAAACTGAAAAAACAGTCAAGGACTCTATTCCTTTCACAGTAGTGCCAAAGAAGATGAAATATTTGGGAGTTTACCTAGCAAAGGATGTGAAAGATCTCTATAAAGAGAACTATGAAACCTTAAGAGAAGAAATACCTGAAAATGTTAACAAATGGAAAAATATACCATGCTCAAGGCTGGGAAGAATCAATATTGTTAACATGTCTATACTACCGAAAGCAATATATAATTTTAATGAAATTCCTACCAAAGTTCTATTGTCGTATTTTAAATATCTCAAAAAAATAATACTTCATTTTATATGGAATCAGAAAAAACCTCAAATAGCCAAGACAGTACTCAGAAATTAAAACAAATCAGGAGGAATCACGATACCAGAACTGAGATTCTACTATAAATCAATAGTGATCAAAACAGCATGGTATTGGCACAAAAACAGAGAGGTAGATGTTTGGAACAGAATAGAGAACCAAGAGATGAATCCAGCTACTTACTGCTATTTGATCTTTGACAAGCCAATTAAAAACATTCAGTGGGGAAAAGAGTCCCTATTTAACAAATGGTGCTGGGCAAACTGGCTGGCGACCTGTAGAAATTTTTAAAATAATATTATCTAGTAAATAATAACACATGTTCACTCTGCAAAATTTTGAAAATTCCTAAAATAAAATATCTAGGGGCTTCTTCCAGGTATGTGATATTTAGGGTCGATTATTCTCTAAAACCCTGTTTTGGAATCTTTTGCTTCAATATCTATGAAAGGTATTGAGGAAAGGAAAAATGTGTGTGTTCATGGGATTCTGTTTGAGGGTGGAGTGATGATAATAGTGAGTTGGTTATAATAATAAGGCTTTTTTATTAAATAATAACTGTGTGCATGAATGCATTTATGGGGTACAATGTGCTGATTTTATATAAAATTTGGAATGCTGATTCAGTACATCACACTGATTAACATAGCCTTCATCTCACTTAATTATTTGTTAAGACATTTATACTCTACTCTTAATAATTTTTACATGTACCCTTACATTATGCATAATAGGTGAGGTCCCACCAAATACCCTCCCTCCACCCATGGCCCCCTCCCCTCCTCTCACCCTCCTCTTCCGTCCTTCATTCTGGGGTATAGTTGTGTTTTGTCATCCATATGAATGTGTAGGTTATACATTAGTTTCATAATAGTACTGAGTACATTAGATACTTTTTATTTGATTCTTGAGATACTTTTCTAAGAAGACTATGTTCCAACTCCATCCAGTTAAACATAAAAGATGTAAAGTCTCTATATTTTTTATGGCTGCATAACATTCCAAGGTATACATAACAACAATTTGTTAATCCATTCATGGATTGATGGATACTTGGGCTGCTTACATGACTTGGCAATTATAAATTGGGCTGCAGTAAACATTCTAGTGCAAATATCTTTGTTGTAAATTGATTTTTGGTCATCTGTATATATACCTATTAGAGGAATTGCAGGATCGAACAGCAGGTCTACTTTTAGTCCCCTAAGTAGTCTCCAAACTTCTTTCCAAACAGAACATATTAGCCTGCATTCTTACCAGCAGTGTAGAAGTGTTCCCTTCTCTCCATATCCATACTAACATCTGGAGTTTTGGTATTTTGTGATATGTGCTAATCTTACTGGGATGATATCTCAAAGTGGTTTTGATTTGCATTTCTTTGATGCTTAAAGATGGTGAATATTTTTTATGTGTTTGTAGGTCATGCCCCCTTCTTCTTCAGAGAAGCCTCTGTTCAAGTCTCCTTCCCACAATGAAATGGGATCACTTGTCCTTTTCTTATTAGAGTTCTCTGTGGGATCTAGTTATCAAACCTTTGTCAGAAACATTACCTGCAAATATCTTCTCCCATTCTGAGGGCTGTCTGCTTGCTTTATTTACTATGTTCTTGGCTGTGCAGAAGTTTTTGAGTTTGATCAGATCCCAGTAATATATTTTTGGTGTTGCTTCAATTGCCAGGGTGGTCCACCTCATAAAATATTCTCCCAGGCCAATTTCTTTAAGTGTTTTCTCTGAACTCTCTCAAGTATCTTTATAGTTTTATGTCTTGAGTTTAATTCTTTTATCCAGTGAGAATCAATTTTTATTAATGGTGAAAGATAAGGGTCCAGTTTCAGTCTTCTATAGTTCATCATCCAATTCATCCAGCACCATTTGTTAAATATGGATTCTTTCCCCCAGTTTATGTTTTTAATAGGCTTATCAAAGATCAAAAGAAATAGGTGAAGATGTTAACGAATGGAAAAGCATACTGTGCTCACGGCTGAGAAGAATCAACATTGTTATAATGTCTATATTACCCAAAGCAATATACAAATTAAATGCAATTCTTATTAAAGCACTATTGTCATACTTTAAAGATCTGGAAAAAATAGTACTTTTTAAAATATGGAATCAGAAAAATCCTTGAATAGCCAAGGCGTTACTCAGAAATAAAAACAAATTGGGAAGAATCACACTACCAGACTTCAGGGTACACTATAAATCTATAGTGACAAAAATAGCATGCTACTGGCACAAAAACAGAGAGGTAGATATATGGAACAGAATACAGAACCAAGAGATGAACCCAGCCACTGATTGTCGTTTGATCTTTGATAAGCCTATCAATAATAAGGTTTTTAAGTCCTTTCTTGAGGCTGCAGTGATGGTTTTCCTCCTAACATCCCCTAAAATCATTGCTCGTATTCCTACTATATGAAATGTTGGCATAGCTACAGAGCTGAGGGTTAGAAATAAAGATATTGTTTCTTTCCTACTCTAATATGGAATGGGTCTTCGTATGGTGATAGCTGATATCTATGGAAAAAGAAATCATTGTCTGCAGGTCGTAGTCCTACTCCTATCCATCAGTAACTCAGGAACAGCAGAATTGTCCCCTCAAAGGTAGAGTTATCACATCTAGGACTAAATAGTGGTAATTTCCTCTGGTAAATCTCTAATCCCCACCAACCCTAACAATCCCCATTCCACTTAAGTTTGCCACCTGAGTGGATGAGCACTGTATATATAAGCAAGTATTCCAGAATTTATTAAGAAACAAACTACAGAAGAACAAAAGAAAGGAGGGAAATGTAATGGGGGGTGGCTTTGTACCCATTCATGGATCTGTGTTTGCACCATACATTGTCTCAGGCTATGGAATTTCTCTGTGTATTATATTTTTTTCTACAAAGTAAGACAGAATGTCAGCTGGTCCTTGAGACAGACCTAGGGATTCTCCTGGTTTATTTGGAAAGGAGAAATCAGAGTCAGATATTGGAGCATAGCTCTCACCCAAACCATTTTGTGATGAAATTCAGAATTCTTCTAGATGGGGTCTTTCAAGACTCCTGGGAAGTAGCAAGTTGGCTTGGCAAACCACTGTCTTCAGATTGGCTCTGTATAATATCAATCAAACCCACAAAGGCCACGGGTTCCTCTTCTGGGCCATTGATAGCCTGCAGAAAGAAAGAAAATATCCTCACTTTAGGAGGCCCTACACATCCCTATAATTTGTTTCTTCATCTAGCTCTAGGGAACCGTCCTGGAGTCCTTCCCTCAGAGATGCCTCAATATGTGTACAGGGCCTAGTCTATATTTTATGAAGTCTGTTATTGGAATTAAGTTAAGTACATATGTCCCCTCCCTACCTATTCCCATCACCACCACCAGGTCCTTGAACTAGGAGAGCTTTCTCAACCCTGTTTGAGCCTCAGTTACTTTTATTTGGGGCTTATCTTTGAAAACAATATCTAGGCAGTAGGTGTACTGATTGAGTCTAATTTCCTCAATGATAATCTAATTATTGAATTCAATATCTTCATACTATTTCTATACTCTTAACAGGAAAATCCTTCATACCATTTCCATTAGCACAGATCTTATCTGACAAATAAAAGTATCAATTTCTCTATTTGTTTTTTTAAAATAAAAACTTCTTTTTCTAACAATTTTCAGGTCTTTTCCAACAAACTGAAACATATAATGATAAAACAAGCCATCATTAGAGAGAATATTTAGCTAGGCATCCTGAAGCTCTTTGAATGATCTAAGATGCCACTACCAGATTAAGATACTCCTCCTAACAGAGGTCAGCACCCTGTTCCATGAAAGTCCTAACCTGCCATTAGTGGCTCTGCTCTTGAAAGTCCGAATAGGGCGGTCAGCAGCCCCATCTGCAAACGAACAGGACATCAGTGGTTCCGCCCAACTGGGCATCAGTGGCTCTGCTCTTTAAAGTCTGAACAGGGTCAGCACCTCTGCCCGCAGCACAATGTGGTGTGCATTTCTCTCTCCCACATATCCATCTCTTTCTGCATCCCCCTGCTTCCACTTGAGCCACTATTTCCGCTCTGCTGTCCATACAATGCCTAGACCTCCTAGGGAATAGCCACACACTCTGGGCTCTGCAGGGTTGGAACTTCAGACCACCAGGCAAGGGGAGAAGCATGGATTGAGAGTACAGAATTGTGGGAAGAGTATTTTTTCGGTTCTACGCTGGCAGGGTGATGCCTAGGCTCACAAGTGGGACCTCTCTACAGGAGGAGGCCTAGTGTTCAGCAGCTCTCACCCATGTGGTAAAATAAGAAGTCTTTTGTCCCTGATTGCTTGCAGAGAGCCTGCACTGAGTCTCTCACTTGGAAGGAAGGGTCTCTCATCCTCGTGGTGATGGGCTTTGTACCTGGTATTTGTTCATTAGGATCCTCTCTCTTTCTTGGAGTCACAGATTGCCATAGCCAACATGATGCATACTTGCCTATCTTCTTCCCTATCTCAGCTCCCCTTCCTCAGTTTCAGAGACCAAATCTGTCCAGAATCTCTCCTGTTGGTCAGGAGTCTCTGGCAAAAGTTGCCTCTAGTCGGCCATCTTCCTTCCCCTTCTATTAAGTTTTTATTCAATTCTAAGACATCTTAAATTTTATCTTCTTGAGTGATGGATATCATATGTTCTTATAATTTTGCTTGAGCTATATTATGAGATGTAGTCAAATTACTTCCAATAGTTTAATCCATTTGGATTATGCTTTTGAAATTTATTAGCTAGGATCAAAGATGTGTGTAGTGGATGGTCCTTATTCTTCACCAGACAAGGCAGGAGCCTTCTCACAACTTATTGTACTGCCCAGAAAATTATGAGATTTTTCAGCATGATTAGTGGGGATTGGAAGTATTTTTGACCTTGTGTGAGTATCAGGTACTATTGTCTCCAATCCTACTTTGTGGATCTTTCCCATCCAAGGTAAATGCTTATACTGACCAGTACTATGGACATCTTTGAATAGCAGTAATCTGGGTGTTTATTTCTCTACCTATTAGCATATTTGCTAACTTTTATTTAGCACTTTTCATATTTTAGCATGAAAAAATTTAAGCATTGAAATTTAAGCATGTTAATTTGTTTAACATAGTACCTTTGGAAAGAATGCTATTTTTTGCATGAAAAAATTTAAGCATGTTAATTTGTTTAACATAGTACCTTTGGAAAGAATGCTATTTTTAGTATTCTCATTTTACAAATGAAGAAACTTAAATGTAGATTTAAATATTAATAACATGCTCAAGTACATACATAGATAGTACAGTTTGGAGCTGGAATTTAAATGCAGGTATTTTGATTCCAGAGATTAAGTTCAAAATGTAAATCATCATGGGCTAGAATACTGAGAGATACAATTAGAATGCCAGATGATATACCAGCCATAGCATATCTCAGCCTCAATAGCCCATCAAACGATAATACATTTCCAATTCCCTACCTTTTGTCTAAGGCAAGGAAAAGGGGGTAGCAGATGACAGGAAGTACAAACAGGGTATATGCAATTTTTGTATTCTCACAAATTGTCATTGTTATCTTTGTTCTCATGGCCTCTTGGTCTCTCATGTTTTTGAGATAGCACCAACTTGTTCTTAACAGGCACAAGAGAGATTAGTGCCAACGCTGTTGCTACACACACTTCTGGTGTTGCCAATGCCTAGTCTCCCCAGCAGTATCTAAATGCAAGAAGCAAAGACATACATGGGATTTAAATGGCTTTGTTTGGGAACATCAGACTTGACCTTACAATAACCCCTAAGAAGCTTCCCTTCTAAGCAATGCTATGTCCCAGAAAATGTGTTCACATTCTGTTCACACTTCCATATCTAACCCACCACCATCCCTCAGAATTCTGTCATCTGATTTGATTTTATTATTGGTATTCTATACTCTCTTCCCAAACAAGTAAAAATATCTTTAAACCTTGAAAGATTATAAATATTTCCTACCCCCTAAATTGAGTGATACATTGGCTTTTGAAAACATTTAACTGGTGCACCCTGGTAAATGCTCTGGGTTTTGTTTCCAATATCCTCTCCAGATAATAATGATCTCTATATAGGAAACTTCCTAATACATTTCAGGAACAGTATGGCTATAGAAATACAGGGTTTATGCCCTTACATCTGTGAAATACTGCCTTATGATATGGCTGCCCCTTTCACAGAGGACACTATTACCAATTGTTCACTGAAGTTTACCTTTTAATCCCTAAAAATGGCCTTGATACTGTCACCTACCTTCAACCATTAGGCTGAAAACGCCTTCCAGAACATTGCTACACTAGCACAGATATGTTTTAATGAGAGTTTTGTCTTTTGGTAACTTGAGACCAGCAGATACCACCAAATCTCATGTTGCTGTCATTCTCAGATACTTTCCCACATGCAGGAATTTCTTGTCATTTTTTTCCTCCTCTTTTCCTCTCTAAATCCTACTCTCCCTGACATGTTTTTGAATGCACTCTGGCTTTTTGTGTCATAGTTTTAAAGTCTACTCTATATCCTCCACATTTCCTTTAGTTTTTGCTCCAGCTCCTTGTCTTAATTGTAGCAATAGAAGTTAAGTAGGTAACATTTTTGTCTAGATCACCTAAAGATACCACTACCCTGCAGTCTTTTCCCATAGATGATTCCCAAAAATCACATACTAAATAGTCCTGGGGAAAGAGTCATCATTTACGTAGTTTCTTGGATTAATATAATACATCAATTAAGAGCTGCAACTTTATAGTAACAGATTTGGATTCAAATCTCACTGCTTCCATGTAATATCTATGTGAACTTGGGCAAGCAAATTCACCTTTCTAAGCCTGTTTCCCTGCATATAAATAAAGGTAATATAAACCTGTTAAGAGGTTGTAAGGATCAAGCTTAAGTGAGGTAACATGTAAAGTGTCTAATATCGATCTTACCAAATGGGAACCCTCCATAAGTATTATTATTGTTGCTGTTCTTATTTTCAAATTATGACACCTCCACTATCCTAGAAAGGTCCTCTTCCTTTAACATTCATGACTTACCACAGCTACCAGAAACTTAAATAAAACATAACTGTAAGATACAGAAGACAAAAGTGGGAATGTGGCTAGAGCATTCTGAACTTCTAATATAAAGAGAATGTCCAAATCTCCCTCTCCTTGAATAACACCATGTGGTACAGTTAGAAATGCACAACTGGTGCTTGGAGAAGAGTCTGGGGTTGAAAGAACAAATCAAGAAGGCTTTTGCTAAAAAGTGGTAGGAGCAGCCATGAAAGAAAATGGATAAGACAAACTCAAGAGGGGGAGTAGAAAGAAAAGGTGGGGATAGCAAATTGGAGCAATAGAAACCAAGAGTGCCTTTGAAACGAAATGCAGGTATCTAGTGACTATGGATCCCATAGGAAGTAAGACAATGTATAAATATAAGTGAGTGTGTTCTTGGGCCTACAAATAGAACACATAATCCTAGACTGTTAATCCTTCTTCTCCCTTCTCCCCTCTTCTTCTCTGTCTCCCTCTTTATTTTTTCTCTGTCTCCTTTCCTCCCTGCTTTTCTCTTACATTCTCCTTATCAATCCACTCATTTTTCTATTCATTTAGCTATCCTTCATGCACACATTCATCACTGACACTAGAGACAAAAAATAAATGAATAAACCATTTTAAAAGACAGGAACATAAACTTTTCAAAAGAAGGTAGCCTAATGGACAATAAACATATTAAAAATGCCTAGTGTCACTAATCATTAGAGATATGAAAACAAAACCACCATGAGATACCACCTAACCCCAGTGAGAATGGATTTTATAAATAGTCCCCAATCAATAGATGCTGGTGTGGATGCAAGAAAGAAAGGAACATTTATACACTATTGGTGGGACTGAAAACTAGTACAATCTCTATGGAAAATAGTATGGAGATTCCACAAAGCACTGAAAGTAGACCAACCATTTGATCCCCCACTCCTACTTCTGGGTATTTACCCAAAGAAAAAAAGTCATTTTATCAAATGGTCATTTGCACTAGAATGTTTATTGCAGCACTATTAAGAATCACCAAGTTGTGAAATCAATCTAAGTATCCATCAATTTATGAGTGAATTAATAAATTGTGGTATATGTATACATAACATGAAGTACTACTCAGCACACTGTCTTGGTGATGGGCACACGTAAGTGGGTCATTATGTTTTGATACAGATATTGTGTCATGGTCCATTTTTATTTTACTTCCAAGAAACACAGTTGACAGCATCTTTTCTGATTCACCAGTGCGAGTTTCGACTTTCTTGGCTTATTGGTGTTGCAGGGAGGCTTCATTTGTTTATGTCTCTGCAGACTATAGGCTTCTTCATTTTTGCATATCTAAAAACTTCTGTAATTACCTACATATAACTTTGACTCAAACAGTACAAAAGCAATCCATGTAACCAAAACATGGTAACATTATGATATTCTGAAATTTAAAAAAAAATCACAGGCCCTAGCCAAAAGGTCACAGTGTAGAAGATGGGGAAGGGTAAAGAAAAAGATGAAAGTAAAACGATGTTTATAGTGTGTCAATGTCCACCAGCCAATAATCACCAGGTCATCTGCACTTGACCAAAGTTGGATTCACTGCATGTAACAGGAGAGAATGCATCCATGGGGCACTGCAAAGCGACTAATTAAAGGGGTATGAAAAAGAACTCAATGGATTTGGGCAAAGGAGCACCTGATTTTGAATTACATGCTGTTGGGAATCAGTGGCAATCCTATGATTGGGTAACTTAATAAATCTAATCTAGACTTTTGGAAGAAGAACTTAAGCATAGAGCTGTAAGTGCTGAAACATCATCAGTCACTCATCTTGGCTGGAAGAGGGGAATGCTTTTTATCATGGTGGTTTTGCATGTTTACCTGAGGTAGTTTCTTGAGTCTCACTCCATCACAGTCACAGTGTAATCTTGTCTAATGTGAGTGTTGCGTGAAATTGTTTTGCTTCAATAGGAAAACATCATGCCCTAGTTGCAAGTATCAGGCCAGCTCCTAACCATAGTAAATGTGTGGGACAATCTGTTATTAACTCATGAGGAGATAATTTGTGGGTGCTAAGTGATCCTCCACAAGTTCCCAACTGATGGTAATTTCTCTTTGTCATCAAGACCAATTGCAATAGTTTGGTGCTTATAAGTTTAAGGATATCTGAGAGCTTTGATAATTACAGTTTGAGAATTCAACTAGTTCTGACTACTTTTTCTGAAGTCTGTCAAAGACAGTGGACCTCAGAGTAAATGGTGTTAAATTATTCTTTAAAATTAGTTCTAGTAAAATATGTGTCCATGTTACTGAAGAGATAAATTGGGATTCTCTATTTTTAGAATATAAAGTGATTTAAAAAGTCAGCCTTAACTCTCCAAATAAGAGAGTATGTCTATCCTAATAAAGCAAACGATAACCAGAACACATACAGGGTGTCCATAAAGTTTGTGTGCAATTTTAAATTTTAGATCGCACACAAACTTTATGGACAAACTGTATATGGGTTGTTGATGGAAACTTTTTTTTTTTTGGAGACAGAGCCTCAAGCTGTCACCCTGGACCCACATCATAGCTCACAACAACCTCCAATTCCTGGGCTCATGCGAGTCTCCTGCCTCTGCCTCCCAAGTAGCTGGGACTACAGGCGCCTGCCACAATGCCCGGCCATTTTTTTGGTTGCAACCATCATTGTTGTTTGGCGGGCCTGGGCTGGATTTGAACCCGAACAGCTCAGGTGTATGTGGCTGGGGCCTTAGCCTGTTGAGCCACAGGCGCCAAGCCTGATGGAAACATTTTTATAAAATCCATTTGGAGATGTTCAAAGAGACCTTAGAGCTTTGATTTCCATACATGTCTGGCCTTTATAGTCTTTCCAGGATTATGCCATTGGCATGTAGGACATGGACTGGAAATCTTCTTGGCAATATCCTTAAAATTATTCAACCAGTGTTGGTTTAATATCATTACCAATTTATCTCTGCTACTGTGAATAATGCCACAAAACATTTTTTGTCTAACTCTACTTTTATTGTGACCAGACCATAAGGTTCAAGAAAGCATCTTAAAGTTACAAAATTTTATATTCACTTCATTGAGGTTCCTGTAAGGAGAGGAAAAAGTATTTATTTAGACATAGGGAAACATTTTGATAAACATACACACTAAAGAGAATGACGTCATTTACCCAATTACAGTGTTAAGACATTTGTGTTCTACAGCTGATAGATCCAACTTGTACTTGCAATATGCTCCATAGGTGTGATCCCCCTATTAACCCTCTCTCTATCAATCCACCCTCCTCCCTTCCCCTGCCTCTCACCTTCTCTCCTTCATCCTAGGCTATAGTCGTGATTCATCTTTCATATGCAAGTGTGAGTGATTATAAATTGGTTTCATAGTAGTGCTGAGTACATTGAACGTTTTTTCCATTTCTGAGACACTTTACTAAGAAGAATATTTTCCAGCTCCATCCATGTAAACATAAAAGAGGTAAAGTCTCCATTTTTTTTTTTCTTTTTTTGCAGTTTTTGTCCAGGGCTGGGTTTGAACCCACCACCTCTGGCATATGGGGCCAGTGCCCTACTCCTTTGAGCCACAGGCGCCACCCAAGTCTCCATTTTTTAATGCTGCATAGTATTCCATGGTATATATATACCATAACTTATTAATCCTCATCTTTAATCATTGGATTTTCTCCTATATTAAACAAAATGATCTCTCATTTAGAAAACTAGGAAAAATGACCTCCTTTTGAGGATTTATTCACTTTTTCTTTTAAGGTACCTCTTACGTGAAAAAATCTGTTTCAAGTCAAGACATGCCACAAAAGGTCACAGAAATTTGCTCTGGTGAAGTCGTGCCAGTTAGGCACAAGTATGTGTGCTAGCATAATAATGAGAAAACATGAAGGAAACAGATATTTGGCCTTATAGAAATGCAGTTGTAGGTATAATGATCTCATAAGAACAACAGCCTATACAAATGGTGTTTATGTAAATTGGTTTAGCATTTGTTGAAAGGCCAGTTATCATCCATTGGGGAATAAACTATAACCAACTGATTCTAGGCAAGTGAAACTAAATGAAACCATTTTCAGGAACTCAAAGACAAGATCGAGAGAGATGTCTTCATCTGTTTGGATATGGTGACTTGAGGCAACATATGTCTTTAATATATTGGTTTCAGGAGTCTTATGTGCTTCTCGGTCCCAGGAACTGACTGGAGGACAGACTTATTGAGTTTATGCCTATCCTTACCCATTGACAAATCGTATTATAGACAATGGCACTTAAGACACCAGATGAGGAGGCAGACAATAACAGTCACTGTTAGAAGGCCGGGAAAGAACTGCACTGAGGAACACAACAAATCTGATCATATAATCAGATCCCAAATCTCAAGAGACCTTATTCCTAGGAAAATAAAATAAACTCAATGTTGAAGGAATTCAGCTTAATTCAGCATGGATTTCTACCAGCCATGGATAAGATGATGACTTGAAGAGGTGGACGCACAAGCTATCACAGATGTGAGCACTCTTACTGAACTGAGGTTTCAGGTGTGACACTGACGACTTCTGCTAAATCCTGGAGGAATTTCTATTTGTGTAAATACCTTCCAGACAAAAATCATTGGGAAGATACCAATAGTAGTTACCACCAAACGTTTTAGCACCAGGGACTGGTTTCATGGAAGACAATTTTTTCCACAGACCAGGGGGTGGCCAGTTTGGGGATGATTCAAATGCATTACATTTACTGTGCACTTTATATTATTATTACACTTTATTATACAATGAAAAAATAATGCAACTCACTATAATTCAGAATAAATGGGAGCCCTGAGCTTGCTTTCCTAAAACTAGATGACCATTGTCACTTTAACCCCACCTCAGATCATCAGGCATTAGATTCTCATAAGGAGTATGCAACCTAGATGCCTCACACATGCACTTCACAGTAGGGCTTATATTCTTATGAGAACCTGACAGAAGGCAGAGCCCAGGTGGTGATGCAAGTGAATCACATTTGAAGCTTCAATGGCTAGTCTGTGGCCTGGGGGTTGGAGATGACAGACCTATAATTTTGAGCACAATTGTTTTATTTACAGTGTAAGAAAAATAATACACACCATGGGAAACTGTGAGGAATCTCGCAAGAGGTTATTTCCAGTTTTTTACTATGACAAATAGAGCAGCATGAATATGCATGTATAAGTCATTATATGGATATAGCTTTCAGTTCTCTTGGATAATACCTAGGAGTGGAATTAGTGAATCACACATCTAGGTAGGTTTATGCTTCGACTCTTTAAAAAACTGCCAATTCTTAACACAATAATTAAGTAAATGAGGTGAAAGCTATGTTTATTAGTATGATATAAGCACTCCAAATTGTGTAAAAAATCAGCACATTGTATCCCACAAATGCACAAATGTATTCATGATCTATGTGTATATGACTTAATAAAAGGAAAAAAAAAGGAAACTGCCAAGCTATTGTCTAAAGTGATTGTAACATTTTACAAACCCACAAGCAGTATATGAGAGTTTCAATTCCTCATCCTAGAATTTAATTGCTGTTTTAATTAGCTTTTACTGAATAAGTTGATATTCATGTGCTTACCTGGCTTCCATGTATCTTCTTTAGTGAATTATCTATTTAAATAGTTTAAATAGTTTACTGATTTTGATTTGGGTTGTTTATTTCCTTATTATTGAGATTTGAGAATTTTTATATATTCATTTTTCCCACTGGGTAGTTTGTCTTTTCATTCTCTTCACAGGGTCTTTAAAAGAGCAAGTTTTAAATTTTGACATAATCCCATTTATTAATTTTTAAGAGCCTTTTTCTTTGTTTTAGGCTTTTGGTGCCAGATGTAAGAAGTTTTGACCTAATGCATTGTTACAAAGATTGTCTCCTATATTTCCTTCCATGAGTTTTATAG
>CAUYRH010103860.1:0-68607 GCA_963574655.1 Perodicticus potto
GTAGCTGGGACTACAGGTGCCCGCCACAACGCCCGGCCATTTTTTGGTTGCAGCCATCATTGTTGTTTGGCGGGCCTGGGATTCGAACCCGCCAGTTCAGGTGTACGTGGCTGGCGCCTTAGCCTGTTGAGCCACAGGCACCGAGCCTATAATTACCCTTTAAATTAACTTCTTTTTTCAGACAGAGCCTCAAGCTGTCACCCTGGATAAAGTGCCGTGGCATCACAGCTCACAGCAACCTCCAATTCCTGGGCTCAATCGAGTCTCCTGCCTCTGCCTCCCAAGTAGCTGGGACTACAGGCGCCCACCACAACGCCCGGCCATTTTTTGTTTGCAGCCATCATTGTTGTTTGGCGGGCCCAGGATGGATTCGAACCCGCCAGCTCAAGTGTACGTGGCTGGTGCCTTAGCCCATTGAGCCACAGGTGCCGAGCCAACCCTTTAAATTAACTTTATGAAGCTCTCCAAAAACAAACATATTTTAGATCCACCTTTGGAGATTCTGATTAATTGGCATGACTTTTTTTTTTAATGTACTATAGGTGATTCTAACCTATACCCAGGACTGATAAGCACTGCATTTGTAATAATTTATGTTGAATAGGCTTGGCACCTGTGGCTCAATGGGCTAAGGCGCCAGCCACGTACACCTGAGCTGGTAGATTCGAATCTAGCCTGGGCCTGCCAAAACAATGATGGCTGCAACCAAAAAAAAAAAAAAAAATGGCCGGGCGTTGTGGCAGATGCCTGTAGTCCCAGCTACTTGGGAGGCAGAGGCAGGAGACTCGCTTGAGCCCAGGAATTGAAGGTTGCTGTGAGCTGTGATGCCACGGCACTCTCTCCAGGGTGACAGCTTGAGGCTCTGTTTCAAAAAAAAATAATAATAATAATAATAATAATTTATGTTGAATAAATGAGCAACTGAATAGGCAATGAGACAATATTTTGGTATCAGAACATGGTATGGGCTTGGTGCCCGTATCACAATGGTTATGATGGCAGCCACATACACCAAGGGTGACGGGTCTGAACCAACCTTGGGCCAGTTTAACAATGACAACTGGGCTTGGCGCCTGTGGCTCTACAAGCTAGGGCACCAGCCACGTACACCTGAGCTGGTGGGTTGGAATGCAGCCCAGGCCCACCAAACAACAATGGTGGCGGCAACCAAAAAATGGCCGGGCATTGTGGCGGGCGCCTGTAGTCCCAGCTACTTGGGAGGCAGAGGCAGGAGACTCGCTTGAGCCCAGGAATTGGAGGTTGCTGTGAGCTGTGATGCCACCGCACTCTACTCAGGGTGACAGCTTGAGGCTCTTTCTCAAAAAAAAAAAAAAAAAAAAAAGAAATGGATAGAACAGCTTAAGCTATATATGAAAAAGTAGGGGCTGGGTGAGGTGGCTCATGCCTGTAATCCCAGCACTCTGGGAAGCTGAAAGGGACCAGCCTGAGTTAAAGCAAAACCCCATCTCTTTAAAAAAAAAAAAAAAAAGAAGAAGAAGAAGAAGAAGAAGAAAAAGAAAGAAAAAAATGGCTGGTGGGGTGGGGGGGTGCTTGTAGTCCTAGCGACTGGGGAGGCTGAGGCAAGAGAATCGCTTGAGCCCAAGAGTCTGAGGTGCTGTGATCTGTGACGCCACAGCATTCCACCTGGAGTAACAAAGTGACACTATACCTCGTGGGGGTGGGGGGGAAAGGGTAGTAATAACTGAAACGACAATGAATCGTTAGAATCATGACGATGCTATCAAGTGTTTCCACCATCATCTCACACAATCTTCCTAATATGCCCATTTTAAGGAAAGGAAAAGAAGTGAGAGCAGCCAGTGGCATGTCTATAGTGCCAAGGCTAGGAAGCCAGAGCTCAGCAACTCGGAGGCCAGGCCAGGGCTCTTCCAGTCCAGCCCAGTCACACCCCCGCCTCCAGGCTGGCGGATCTGCTCTGCCCTGGGAATCCCGCTCTGCATCACCTCCAAAGCATGGAGGTACCACAGCCCGGGAGGTCAGAGGGGCAGGGCAGAGGGCATCCATCCTTGAAGTCCTACCGGAGAGAGGGAGGCAGAGCCGACTCCACCCAACTCCAGACGAGGTGGAGGAAGACGCGTAATTTGCTCTAACTCACAGAGGGGCCCAGCTCACGAGCTAGCTCATCGCACCACGTACCACGGACCCCAGCACCACACACACGCGCGCGCACACCACACGTCCTCTCTTGGCCCCCTTTTAACTCCCAGAAACATCATGAGGATTGAAGATGCGGGGAGGAAAGAGAAGACCCTAAGGTCACACAGAAACGGTCAAAGTTGAGGGGACATGCCAGAGTCTCGTGGGGGCCCAGCCCAACTTCCAAAAGGGGAAACTGAAGCCGAGATAGCCGCAGAGCCCGGGCAGGTGCGCAGCGCGCTACGGACCAGCCCCCTCCAGCCGCCGGGACAGGGGACGCAAAGTCCCCGCACCTGTGCAGCCCCGCCCGCCCCGCGCCGAGCCTGCGTAGGGCGCCCGCAGGGAAAAGGCCCGCGAGCCGCGCATCCCGCCCGCTCGCACCAGTGCCAGTTCACGGTGGTGCCGTCTTCCCGCTCCTCCACGATCCAGCCTGGGTCTCCCTGGCCCCACCGGGCCATGGCTGTGTGGGCGGAGAGCATGGAAGGACTGCGGCGGCGGCAGCGGCTCCTTCGCCGGTGTTTCCAGCCTCCCAGCCCAAAGGCAGCGCGTTCGCGGCGACCAGAAAGTGCCAGAAGTCCCCGCCCCCGGCTCCGCCCCACCCGCTCGGCCGCGTAGCGCTGGGAGGGGCTGCGTCGGCGTCCTAGAAGCGGGGGTGGGCGGGGCCAGGAAGACGGGGGCGCGGGCGGGCAGGGATGGTTAGGCAAAGGGAGGGGTTGGGCGCGCTTTTCAAAACACAGCCGCGGGAAGGGGAACCTGCAAAGGGCCGGGACATCCGCACGGATTCGTTGTTGTGACTGCAATTACTCTTTTGAATACTGGGAGGTAGGGCGGTGAGTCCGGAGCTTCCCGAGGGCAGTACTGAGCGGCGACACAGCCTCTGGCGGCGCTCCAGGCTAAGACCTGGAACACCAGGCCTTTGTGGCCGCAGGGCGCCCTGCGTGGACCTGCTTTCCGCGGGCGCGCCCGCTGCACGCCCCTGGCAAGTTTTCTCTGGGAGAGCGCGCGGAGTTGGTGCGCTGTGGTCCTCCGCTGGACACCCAGTCTCTCGCCTTCCACTACGCAGGGCCGAGTAGCCCGAGCTACCAATTCCCCGTCACTTAAAGAATATTTACGTTTTATTCATGCAATAATCCTTAAGAAAGAACGAGAACATGTGAGCGCAAGCTTCAAGCACTTTACCGTAATTAAGTGGGTATTAATCATTCCTTTCGTGAGTTTTCGGCTTCTGGGAAAAACTTCGCACCGACCATCTGGATGTACTGAGTAAATACCAGGAAATGGGCAGGAATCAGACTGTGGCAGGGTGGAAGTACCTAACTCTTCGCTGGGCTAACCTGTCCTTTGCTTATGGTCCGTGCTCATCTATGAAATAAAGTAACATGGAGGACATTTTCTCCACGTGCCTACTGGAGCCACCTGCCAGCATTATCTCCCAAAAAGCTGCAACAGTTTAGGAAAACACACTGCTTCAAATTGTTTTGACATCAAAACAAAATGACATTTTGATTTCATGTTGCACACTTCATAAAATGGATGGGCAACTAACAAGGTATCAGGGAAGAAGTGGAATGGCAACCAGTGGGTATCATTCATTCTCTTGTGGATTGGTTGTTCACCTTTTATGCAATTCATGAAGCATATTGCTAATGGAACATTATATGGCAAGATTTAGATTTGAATAATTTAAATCTAGTGGAAAATAAGATTTACCAGAAAAATTACAAACACAGAAGCTATAATAACTAAAATTCATGTGAACAAAAAAAAGTAGTAATATTTACACAAAAAGAACTGATCATAATGGGAATAGATTATGGAAATGGAACATATTCTGTGTATTACATAATTGATCATAAATTGGCCTAAAAGCACTCTGACAAATGAGCAACCTTCAGGGCCAGAGGGAAACCAGAGGAGCCAAAAACAAGTGCTTCCAATGTGGGGTAGGACCCCAGCATCTGACCATGACAAGTCTTTAATGCTCATGTGGTGAATAGGTGAGTTGATCAATACTGGGCTGCTTACTGCCTCTCAGACAGCCCAAGCAGCTTGTCAGTGAGTATTTGAAGGAGAGAAAGAAGGAGGGAACAAGGGGAATGTAATAGAAGACAAGCAGTATCCTGGCTGATATAAGGCCACAGAGCTCAAAAACCAAGTCAGCAGATCTGGGGATGGTGCGGCACACAGGTCAGCTCAAAGCCAGAGCAACACCAGTCAAGACGAGGCCCTCACAACCTTGGCCAGTCTGCCTAGGTTGGGTTCTAATGACAGGTCTCAGCTTTCCTATGTTCCAATGGTCCAGTCTGGTCACGAGGGTTCCTACAGGAAAACCAGAGCTGCAACCAGGGTGACACCCCTGACTGGACTGGACTTACAAGCTTGACTTCCACCAGAGCCACACCAAGTTCTCATCAACTGTCCTTTTGACCAATGGCTCAATGGTCATTCTGACTGTTCTGACTTCAAAAAGTGATGTGAAAATGAAATGTATATGGATATCTCAAGCCCAAGACTTCATACCAAATACAAGGAGATTAGACAGTCACGTTTTTATAGAGCAAATCCCTGTGCCACCTCCAGAAGCAGCTACACATATTTTCTTCTTCCTAGAAAATGTTTTCTCCTGCCTTGGTACCCAGGTGTCAGCATAATGTGTACATTCAGTCTGTGTATCAAGATTCTTTAAGTAAACAGAACCAACAGCATACACACGGATATATAAGAGGAGATTTATGATGGGAATTGGCTGAGAAGTCCCACAAACTGCTAGCTGCAATCTGGAGAACCAGGGAAGCAGCTAGAGCAGGAAGGGGAGCTGATGGTGTAACTGCCACTCTGAGAACCAGGCAGTGGCAGAAGAGAGGTGGAACTGGTGCAACATCCAGTGGCTGAGAACCTGGACACACCTGTGTCCAAGGGCAGTAGAAGAGGATGTCTCCACTGAAGAAGAGATAGAACTCATCCTTCCTCTGATTTTTTATTCTCTCTGGGCCTCCAGTGGTTTGGATGACACCTACCCACGTTGGTGAGAGCAGATCTCCTTAGTCAGTTTGCTGATTCAAATGCTAATCTCTTCCAAAGACACCTCAAAGACACATCTAGAAACAATGGTTTACTAGTATCTGGACATTCTTAACCAGGTTGACACATAAAATGAGCCATCATAGTCTACAAAATTACATACATCACGGGGAATTCATGGCCTATAAAGGGAGACAGAAATGTAAACAATATATGCCATGTGGTGTGATGGCACGGGGCCTAGCTCACAGCCAGCACCCAATAAGTAAATAATTGCAGCAGATGAAGGGAGGGAGGGAAGAAAGGAGGCTACAGTAGAGGTAGAAAACTTGATCCAGTGGGGCACCAAGAAAGGGCATACTGGAACGGAAAGTTGAAGTAAATCACAGAAGACAGATAGGATACACTTGGTTATTACTTGGGGAATTTGATGGAGGAGGTTCTAATTATTAAAATGCTAATAGACAAAAACTTTGACATTACTCCCAACATAAAGAAGAAAACAAAAATCATTAACAGTTTAGGTAGAACACATGGAATTTAAGTATATGGATAAGCAGGAGCTGAGCGTGGACAGAAATGAAGTCAACAAGGAAACCGGCTTGCAGGACTGGGCTGGTGGATGAAAGAGGGCGTGGGGTAGATCCTGGGAAGAATGAGAGATTCAGCTGGCCACACCATGGCACCTCAAGTCCTGTTGTTGCTGAGACCTGGAAAACATGAAGGATATCAAAACATACCAGTTTGTCAGAAAGAAGGATGGGGCTAAAGGGGCGCTTGGGGATGATTCGTCCTGCCAACTCCAGTCCTAGGAGACTGGGGAGGTTGTGTTCGGGCTGGAGCATCCCCACTACTACCCAGGCAGAGCTCAGAAGCCCCTGCCAAGACATCAGGGATCTATAGGCAAAGGAGAAATCAGAGGGCACCTGGACAGAAAGACCTTCCCTCGTGTGATTCACTGCACATATTCACCTGTGTCTATATACGCATAGCTGCTCCTGCACGTGTGTATATACAAAAATCAAGGAAACTGTTCAGAAAGGATATTACAACAATGGGGGGGGCAACTAAAAGAGGAGTCACTCTCTGTCCCCTAATTAATGGAGAAGACTGTTAAGTCTCTGGACTGATGACATGTAATCCCCATCCGCTCTCCTCCAGCGAGCCCTGCTGCCTAACAGTCTCCGAATCCAGAGGCAGCAGCATTTTCATCCTGGGCATGGAGCAACTGGAAGCCGCCAGATCTGCACCTGCACGGTCTGCTGGATGAAACGAGTTTTGTTAGTGTTCAGCCCACATTCCTCCCAGATCTGCACGCCAGAGATGAGCACCGCTTCAGGTAGACTGCTCATTTCCCCTGGAAAAGCTTGCTGTTTGGCTAGCCCTGGTTTGATAATATTCCAGATACCAGAGCAGTGACGTGGAGAGGTTCAGGTGGCTAAACTCTATCACAGGCTTCTAAGGAAAGGGCTTCACTGATCACATCATTATTTCCCATTAGCCAGAGAACAGCGCCCATTTTTCCCTGAGAGAGGCTTTATATAGAGATAGGTGGCTGCTTCCAAAGCCCCATAAAAGGAATAGAAATTCAAAGATATTTTTTCTGTCTTCAGCTAACATTCACTGCCTGCTTCTTTGAATTATTCATTATTGAAATTATGCCATCAGCAAGACCAAACCATCTCTGTTAAGAAAAATTCACCCATGGAAGTTTTAGAAAATGGAATATGGATTAGGGCAACCAATTCTGCTTTTACCCTAATTATTTTTCCTTACAGTCCAAACATGACCACAGTTAATGCCACAGAAAAGCAGAAGCAGATTGAGTATGTATAGTCACTGACAGATACTTTAATGCTTAAGGGTCAAAATTTGTTATTAAATGTTAAATACTTTTTCTCAGCTTCAAGAGAATTTTCAGCTATGTTATTTTTTTAATCTTCTTGAGGGGAATGCCATCACCTCAGATACGTGAACAGAGTTTTTTAAATGTCAGACACGTCTTCTTCTTTTGTTTCCACGTAAAGTCCCTGCAAATTCTCCCTGGGATTCGGAGATTGCTCTGGTTGGGTCTCTGCTGCCCTCTCTCCACTCTGTCCCCACAGGGCACACACATGTGCACCCTTGTGCATATGCACACATGTACCCACAAGCATATGTGCAAACGTGCTTATGTACATATGTGTGTGTGTGTACATGCTGACACACACGTGCACACACAAGCATACACGCAAACGTGCTAATGTACATACATGCTTATGTATGTACATTCTGACACACGTGCACACATAAGCAAATGTGCATAGGTACACACATGCTGACATGCACATGTGCATAGGCACACACATACCAACACACACAGTCGTGCCCTCGCCTTTTCTGTCTTCAGCTTGGACTAAAACCATAAGGTTAGGAAAAGTGTGCAAAAGAGAAAATCTATCCTATTCCAATTCTTCCCACACTGCAAAGACTGGACTTAGAGAACAGACCCTCTCTGCAGAACTTACTAAGTGAATGAGGCCTAGAAAACATTGGGAGGTTACGCAAGCTCCACACTCACCAGCGCGTGGCTTCCGGCCCTTTGCCTCTGTGCCTCAGTCTCACATCTGTAAAATGTGGACAAGAAAACACTCCATAGGGTTGGTGTGAGGATTAAATGTATGAATACGTGAAAAGCGTTTTCAACAGAGGAGTGTTCCGGATGGATGGATGGCTACGTAGATGATACAGAAATCGATTGTTTTTAAATAGTGGAGAGAGTAGCACTCTTCAGAGATCAGCCAGCTACTGAACAAGTATCGATCGAGCACCTAGGAAGAGGCAGCCTCTGAGCTTGTTGCTATAGATAGGATCGTAAATGGCCAAGTTTGGTTCTTGCTCTCATAGGGCCCTCCATCCTGTCATCAGATGCATGAAGTCCTCATGTCATTGACATGGTCATCAGATCACTCTCATGTTGATGTGGACCGAGAGGGCTCTCCCATGTGCCACTGGCTCAATTATCTACAGAAAAAAACACAATATCAACTGACCGGGGCATTACAAAATTCTGCTGATTGATCTTAACAACACTCTGATTGAAGGCATCATGGAATACTTTGAAGACAGCATTACAAAGCCTCACAGCCCATCCATCAGAAAAACGATAAAGTTTACCTTCTGCTCTATGGAAATTTCGTACCAAGATCAAAATTCAATCATAGTGTACCCAAGTTAAATATTTTCAAATGATGTCCTACTATCATTTCTGCAAATCAAATACCCTGGTTAAGGCTCCATCTCGAGCAGAGCAATTTCTACAAAGTAAAAACGCAGGCAGCCTTTATGAGGTCCCCATCAGTCAGGCTGAAACTAATTGGCATCTCTCTGTACTGAAGGCTGCTTCTACAAATCCCCAAACCCATTCTCATAGAATGTTTCTTACAGAACAAGGCAGAATTAGCACATCGGGGAATTGTGCTCTCTAAACCAGTCTCAAGAACCTGCCTCATTTTCAGGCAACTGAAATTAGGCACAGAAAGAGAGATGCTTGTTTATAATGTATGTTCCTGAAATCTTAGAGGGTCCAAAGGGAATGGCTTCCTGGATACAAGAGCAATGTCAAGTTTCTGCCAAGGAGGCTTTGGGGCACATTTTCATTCTCAGTTCTGAGCAGAAGTCAACAGGCTTAATTTCAGAATGTGGCATGATCTCCTAAAGAGACATACCAATCTCCTGGGTCCTTTCACTTGTATTTACCACACTGCACCCGTCTCCCATAGACACAAAATGCATTTCATAAGAATTATCTCTTTGGTTTCCAAACACATGCTAATAACAATAAAAAGAAGTAATTATTGAATAGTTACTATTATATCCGGACTATATAGAGATGTAACAGATACATAACATATATTACATACAATAACGTATATACATATAACATTACTTACATATAATTATTACTTATATACATAACATGTTACATGTTTATATATGTATATATGAATATATATCTCTGATCCTCACCACCACACTGTGGGAGAGGCATATTGTCCTCATTTTTGTGTGCAGAATGTAATATTAATTCTCCATTATTATCCTCCACAGTGAAAGATAGACTGACAGAATTAATGCATCTAAGGCACAGAGCTGGGTTTGAACATGGGTGTGTAGGCTCCCAAAGCCCATTTGCTAGACAGAGCACTGCACCAGTGGTCGATGTTGGTTTCTTTGGGGCCAGTTGTTTTTTTACCTCTTTACTGAGGTATAAGAGACATAATAAATTGCACACACTTAAAAAGCTTATTGGTACAAGTTTTGACATAGGTATACCACATGAAATGAACAATGCAACCAGGAATCAGGAATGTACCCATCCTGCATGGCAAAGGCTTCCCTGTACCCCTTTTTCATCCCTTTCTCTATTCTGCCCTAGCTCCTATCCCCACCCCCACTCCTCTAATTAATGATTGGCTTCTGTCATTATAGATTAGTTTGTATCTTCTAGAATTTTTTAAAAAATAGAATCATGCTGTAGACTGCATGTTTGTGCCTGTCCCTGCATTCTCATGTTGAAATCCTAACCCCCAAGGTGATGGTATTAGGAGATGAGGACTTTGGAAGGTGGTCAGGTCATGAAGGCAGAGACCTAATGAATGGAATTAATGCCCTTCTTAAAGAGACTCTGGAGAGCTAACATAGCCCTTCTGTTCTCTGAGTTTACAGTGAGAAGTCAGCAGCCTTCGATCCAGAATGAAGCCCTCACCAGAACCCTGCCGTGCTGGCACCCTGATCTCAGAGTTACAGCCTCCAAAACTGTGAAAAATAAATTTCTGTTGTTTATAGCAGAAATTGTACCCCACGTCTGATATTTTGTTATGGCAGCCCAAATGGACTAAGGCACATACAGTATACATTATGTTTTTGCCTGACTTCTTTCACTCAACCTGATTATTTTGAGATTCACACATATTATTGCATATTTCAATAGTTCACAGTGCTGACTTTTATTCCATTATATGGATATATCACAATTTGTTTATCCACTTGTCTGTCAATGGTCAATTAAGTAGTTTTCAGTTTGGGGCTGTTATAAATAAAATTGCCATAAATATGTCTGTAAGTCTTTGTATGGACATACATTTTCATTTCTCTTGGGTAAATTCCTAGATCACAAGTATATGAAAAATCTTTTAAAGAAACCATGAAACTATTTTCTAAAGTGGTTGTACTAACATTGTATCAGCATTCTGGTTGCTCTGCATCCTTGATAAGATCAGTCTTCTGAAATTTTGGACATTTTAAAAGTTGTGTAGTAGCATCTCATTGTGGTTTTAATTTGCGTTTATCCAAATGAAAACAATATTAAGACTCTCTTCATATGTTTATTGCCCTTCATATATTTTCTTTGGTAAAATATATGTTCAAATGTTTTACACATTTTTATCAGATTGCTTGGCTTTTTGTTATTGAGTTTTATGAATTTTTTAAATATATCCTGGACATAAATCTCTTGTCAGATATATTGTCTATCAAGAGCAGAAGTTCTTGATTTTGACAAAGGCAAATTTATTGATTTTTTAGTGAATTGTGCTTTTGGTTATCATTTCTAAGATATGATAGGTCTTAGGTCATGAATATTTTCTCCTATATTTTCCTCTAGAAGTTCCATAATCTAAAGTTTTACATTTAGGTCTACTAATACATTTTGAGTTAATTTTGCACAAGGTCAAGGTATAAATCAAAGTTAATTCAAAATAGAAATATATATTTATTTCAACACTATTTGTTGAAAAAGATTATCTTTCCTCCACTAAATTGCCTTTATACTTTTGTCAAAATAAATTTATCATATATATGTGGGTCATTACTGGACTCTCTATTCTATTCCACTGACTACTTGTCTATCTTGGTTCCCAGACCATGCTGTCTTGCTTAGTCTAACATAAGTGTTGAACTCAGGCAATGTAAGTCCTTCAAACTTTTTCTTTAATAAAGCTATTTTAATTATACTAGATATTTTGCCTTCTTGAATGAATTTGAGATCCACTCATCACTTGCAAAAAGAAAAAGAAGTTTCCTGACTCTTTGATTGGGATTGTATTAAATCAACTTATAAAAATCTACCCCCAAAAAATGCCTGGTGGAGTTTTAATTGAGATCTCATTGAATCAGTAGGTTATTTAGGAAAGAATTGACATCTTAATAATATTGAATCTTCTGATCCATGGATACAGTTTAACTTCCTATTCATTTGGGATATTTGTAATTTCTGTCAGCATGGTATTTTTATTATATAGATCTTATACATCTTTTGTCAGATTCATCTTGAATTGTTTCACATTTGTATGCTATTAAAAATGGCATTGTTTTATTTCATTTAATTTTCTGATTATTCATTACTAGTTTATAGAAGTACAATAAACTATTGTACTATTGTATTTTTGCATATTGATCTTCTATTCTGCAATCATACCAACCTCATTTACAAATCCTTACTTTTTAAAAAAGATGAAGACTTTATATCTTTTACATTTACCTGCATGGAATTGAAATATATTCTTCTTAGTAAAGTATCACAAGAATAGAAAAATAAATATCCAATGTACTTCATACTAATATGAAATAAATATATAAACAATTACATGTTCATAAGAACAATAAAACACTAATTTAGTCCAGTTCAGGGGTACAGGGAAGAGGGAGTGGGGAGGACATTTGGTAGAAGGAGTAAGGACATGAGTTGGATCTCACCTAATGTGCACATTGTGAGGGTGTATAACACACCCCCTGGGTGAAGGCCTATTCTACAGATGGAACTTTAGCCTGGAAGTGAGAACAATGTAACCTAAAAATTGTATCCTCTTATTAATTTAAATAAAATTTTTAAAAAACAAAACAAATCCTTACTTTTCTCCCTCTGTACATAAGTATATTAAAAGGTGTTCCTCCATAGAAATAATTTTAAAATGCAAGTTAAAACCAGAAATTATTTTTATCTTATTACATTCGCAAAGATTTAAACTACTGACAGCATCTAGGTATAAGGACGCCTGCACTATCCACCACTATTGTTGGGAGTATAAATCAGTGCATATTTTGGGTGGTAATTTGATAAAATCTACTAAAAATAAAAATGAGCCTTTTCAGATTTTGTTCTACGATTTTCCTCTGGAAATATATTCAACAATTGTGCAAGTATAAAAGCATGTTCATAGCGACACTGTCTTGAGTTAAAAGTTCATAATAATATAAATGGTTGTAAGAAAATTTTTTAAATATAGGAGTTCATATATCAATGAAATATTGTCTAACTAATAAAAAATGGACAGTATTTATATATTGGTATAGAAAGATGGATTAGGAAATACCCTTTCAAGTATAAAAGGCAAGAAACATAATTCAAAGTCGGAGGGAACTATTGGCTCTACAATTTAAGGAAGGGGAATGAGACTGGTCAACAAAATTGTAAGAAAAGAACAGCTAGATCCAGGGGCTATGACATAGTAGGACTCCCCTTTCCATGACTCCCTCTGTATTTCTGCTGTTGGCTTAGTGCATATTGACCCTTCTGAGAGCACCTAAGCTGAATATCCTCATATCACCTCCACAGAGAGAGAAATGAATCTCTATCTCAATTTCAGTTTGAAAAATGCCCAAGAAAAACACTGACTCACACAGCTTGAACCAGTCAACTCTTTCTGGGATTGGGAAGAGGTTATATAAAAACACGAGGAGTTATTTTATGATGATACAAGTTAGGATGAAGGGAGCTTTGAGAAGAAGGGAAATGGTCCAGGCTCATGGAATGTGTGGATCTGCTACAAAAGTCATCTAAACCAGGGAAATTGAAAAAAAAAACTGAGTTGCAAAGGAATATAATTGAATCATCCCGCATAAAGCATGATACATGCTATCACTGGGACAGAAGGGGGAAAAAACTGAGGGCTCTTTATCAAACTAAACAAAAGATTATTCCCGAGGTGTGAGACTACAGAGAATTTCCACTTTCTCTATTCTACTTTTCCCTAGGGTTTCAACTTTTAGAATGTACATAGAAAAAATTCATATATTTCAAAATAAGCAAAACTTCACAGAAATCCAAAATCTTCCCATCATCAGGTTCTGAGTATGAATTTTTCATATTTTCAAGGAAACATTATTGAACACATTTAATTTTTAATATTCTAAGCTGAAGAAATACATGGAAATATTTTCTTTAAGCAGTTTTTCAAATTTGGTATTCTTAAATTTACCAGTTTGACAACTGAACACACTTCTCTCCTTTTATGAAATATTTAAAAAGCATAGCTCTATGACAAACAGCCTCTGGAGAGTTTGAACCTCCCGGCCCGTTCTGAATGCTTCGGTGACACTGTATAGACCAGAGGAAACTATGCCTCCCACCTCCTGTACTTGCCCCACCTACTCAGGACTTTTTTTTTTTATTTCACATTAGTATGAGGGTACAAATGTTTAGAATACATTATTTTCAATTCTAAGGTAAAGTTCAAATTGTAGTTAAGCTCTTCTCCCAGGGGGCATGGTGAACACCCTCACATTGTAGGCATTAGGTGAGACCCCATCAGTTGCCCTCCCTCTTCTCCCCTCTCCTCCACTCCCCCCTCCTTTCCCCGCCAGACTATATTTGTGTTTTATCTTTCATGTGGGCGTGAATACAAATTGTTTGTATACTGGTTTCATACTAGTACTGAGTACATTGGATAGCTTTTCTTCCATTCTTTTTTTTTTTTTTTTTTTTGAGACAGAGCCTCAAGCTGTCACCCTGGACAGAGAGTCGTGGCATCACAGCTCACAGAAACCTCTAATTCCTGGCCTCAAGCGAGTCTCTTGTCTCCGCCTCCCAAGTAGCTGGGACTGCAGGCGCCCGCCACAATGCCCGGCCATTTTTTTTTTATTGCAGCCGTCATTGTTGTTTGGCGGGCCCAGGCTGGATTCGAACCCACCAGCTCACATACCTGGCTGGCACCTTAGCCCGTTGAGCCACAGGCGCCGAGCCTTTTCTTCCATTCTTGAGATACTTTACTAAGGAGAACATATTTCAGCTCTATCCACATAAACACAAGAGATGTAAAATCTCCCTCATTTCTTATGGCTCCATGATATACATATGACAGAGTTTGTTAATTTATTCATAAGTTGATGGGCATTTGGGTTGCTTCTATGACTTGGCAATTGTGAACTGAGCTGCAGTAAACATGCTGGTGAAAATGTCCTTGTGATAAAATAATTTTTGTTCTTCTGGGTAGATACATAGTAATGGGATTATAGGATCAAATGGAAGGTCAACTTTTAGTTCTTTGAGAATTCTACATACTACTTTCCATAAAGGTTGTATTGGTTTGCAATACCATCAGCAGTGTAGAAGTACTCAGAACATTTTTAGCAGAAACAAATGTGTAATCGAATGACTCTTCCCTGGCCTCCGACTAGCCACACAGTGTGGGAGCAGCACAGTGGTGTCCCAGAGGGGCCCCTCGTCCCTTTCTTGCACATTCTACCATGGCAAAGATGTGCCGGAATTTTTCACTTTCTTTTTAATTTCAATTTTAAATTATACCAAGCAGAGATAAACTGATATAGTCCCTGTAGGCCATTCAACCAAAAATGTGAATAGCAGTCTCCAAGCTTTCTAGGTTTCATTTGTTTTTGCTTTTTCATTTCTATCCATTCTCCAGCTGTTCCTAGCCCTCATTCACTTTATCATCCACTAAAGAGTCTGATCCTAGTGAACACTGGGCAAAGGGGGAACCATTTTCCTCCATCTTCTTGTTTCCACGTGGAGAGAAATCAGAGTAACATTCTTGGCCGCTCTCTGCTCCAAACTTTTTCCTTCCCAGAAGAGGACTAGATAACTTGTCCGATGGATAGGGTTCAGATAAAGACTTAGGCCTCATGGCGACATCTCACTGCTACCCTTTGGCATCTGCCTTCATGCAAAGTGTAAGTGCCCTGGTCTCCATGGGCGAGCTGCAAGCTCGGCAGTAGGAGCTCAGCCCATACAGAGTCAAGCCACAGTTTTCTAGAATGGCGTGGACTGGGTGGTTAAGTCTTCCCACTCTAGGGATTTAGAAAAAGAAGCATCTGAGTGACTTGTCCCACTGCCCTAAGAGAAATAAAGGGGCATTCTCCTCTCCAGCTGCCTGACTTCTCTATTTCAAATTGAGGCCAAATGCGAGTGAGTAACTTTTTACCCAGAAATCCCACTTCTAGAATTTGCCCTGAGAAGCCATATCTACACATAAGAAACAGCATATGCACAAGTTATTCATTGCTGTGGTGCTTAAAATAGCAAAACTCTGAAAATAGAGCAAATGGCCATCCACAGGAGACAGGCTGCAAACTTCACAGTATGTCCACATAATATAGGAGTATGTGGCCACTTACAAAATGAATGAGGAAGATCTCTGCAGAGTGATATGGAATAATGTCTAGGATGAACTGTTAACTGGAAAAAGCAAAACTCAAAAGAATTATTTAGCATACTATTTCTTACATTAGAATAAAGGGGAAGGAGATACACATATATGTATATTTACTTCATTTATCATAAACAAACATTAGGATTATCCAGAATCTAATAAAAAGATATATTTGGGGAGAGTAGAAAATGGAGGTAGAAAGAACAAAGATGGCAGAGAGACTTCTCTGACTATACCTTTTATGTACTTTCGCCTTTCGAACTATGTACCTGTTTTTTATTTTCACAATTACCATTAAACAGGATGAAAAACAAATCCTAAAACAGAATACAAACAGAAACAAATTAATATAACTGTTCATCACATTGATAACAATGCCACCCAGAAAAAAAATAATTAATTCAAATAACGTTTTAGCACTCTCCTCTGATTACATATACTTAGTGAGATATATTCTAAGAACAAAAAGAACTGCCTGCCCCCCACAAAAAATCTTGACCCTAACTTGGTAAATTTGTTATTGTTAGTGATATTCGTGTTGTAATTCTGAAGCTACTTTGTGTGTATTTAAAGACAGAAAAGATCCATAAATATATTGATTCAAAGTGGATCAAAGTTATCAAATGGAGTTGGGAGATACAAATGTAGAAGGGAAAAGAGGTACGAAGAGCTCTATGGTATTCTGTTTCAATTAGAAAGATCAATGTAAATTTATGTATTGAAATACACATTTCTTTCTAGCTCTGTCCACTGAAAAGGCTAGAGTCAAAGATGCCTTAGCACTGATAAGCACAGCAGGGTCTAGTTCTATGTCTCCAATAAAAGGAACCACAGTCCTCGGAGAAATGACCGATTCAGATTCTAGGGCAAGGAAAGTATAAGATAAGCCTGGATAATGCCATTGGACCAAAAAGCAAGGGAGTGCTTCAAGAATGAAAGGGACGTGTCAGAAGACTGTGAAGGTTGGCCTGGAGGGATTCCACTGGCCACATTTGAGACAAATTAAGCATCTCAAAGAATAGTGAGACATTAGTTTATAATTTAAGAATAAGCCCATCAGCTCGGCACCTGTAGCTCAGTGGTTACGGCGCCACCACATATACTAGAGCTGGCAAGTTCAAACCCATTCCGGCCTTGCTGAACAACAATGCCAACTACAACAAAAAAAATCTGGGCATTGTGGCCAGCGCCTGTAGTCCCAGCTACTTGGGAGGCTAAGGCAAGAGAATCGCTTAAGTCCAAGAGTTTGAGGTTGCTGTGAGCTGTGACGCCACGGCACTGCACCGAGGGTGACATAGTGAGACTCTGTCTTAAAAAAAAAAAAAAAGAATAAGCCAATTAATTCAGAGTAATCCTTCAAAATAAGAGAAAGAGCTCTTTTTTATAGAAAAATGTCAACTAATAAATGTAGAAAAAAGGATAATATTTTAAAAACCAGTGTTTGCCACCATCGATGCTATAGTTGATTTGGGTGAGACTCATCTATAGATGCTAAACGCACTGGGTAAAGGCTTACTGAGGACAGTTTATTCACAGTCTTGAACCTTCACCCCACAGATCTTTAATTACACAGGGAAAATGGTATTTTTGCAATGTAGTAATCTGGTGGACCACATAGAACAAAGTGATCAAATTTATCATCAATAACAATGGGACAACTGGCATGCCCCTTTTGATGTGATATAATAGGAGGACACAAGATGATCACCTACACGGTATTCTTGAGAAAAATGTTTAATTTGATCTAATCACAAGAAACACACAGACAAATCCATATTGTAGAACATTCTGCAAGATACTTCGGACGCTACCAAATTTCAATATCATAAAAAGAAAGAACTGTTTTAAATTAGAAGAAACTGTAAAGACATAATAAATAAACCTAATACATGGAAAATAATCAGCTCTAAAGGCCATGGGGAGAACTAGGAAAATGAAAGTGGATGATATACTAGATAACATTTTATCCCTTTTCAAATTTCTTGGGTTCAATTATTATGTTCTGGTTACACAGAAAAGTGTTCTTGCTCTTCAGAGATATATTTTTAAAACGTTTTCAAAATGGCAACAGGAAGAAAGGGATGATACTTATTATTTCTCAAAAACTCCAAAAGAAGGGGTCTTACCTTAACAGATACTAACAATTTATTTTGAGTGAATCCAAAACTACTGTCAATTTCTACTCTGTTTAAATGTTCTTGTCAACATTCCCAATTACGCCCCATAACATTACTCTAGTTATCTGATTTCCATCTAATCACCCCTGCTCCTGTAGCATAAAGAATGTGTGTTCTTTCTTGTGCTTTTTGTAGCCTTTAACATCATTCCCTATTGGCTCAAAAGCATTCAAACTTACTGAATAAACAAGTGATTAATGAAATTTATTTATTTATTTATTTTTATTAAATCATAGCTGCGTACATTAGGGGTATGCAATCAAGGGGTACAATGTGCTGGTTTCATATACAATCTGAAATGTTTTCCTCAAACTGTTTACATACCCTTCATGGCATTTTCTTAGTTATTGTATGAAGACATTTGTATTCTGCATTTAGTAAGCTTTGCCTGTACCCTTCTAAGATGCAACATAGGTATATATTTCCTAAGTAATCTGTCAGCACTAATTATGCCACCTAGCCATGATAGCACTACAGATCAGAGTATTATAACCACCTGTCTTCCATGAGGACATAAGATCAAGGCTTAATTCATCCATGTAAAATATTTAGAAAACACGAATTTCATTCCAATTACTATGCTAGGGTTCTTCAGAAAGAAGGGCTAGTAAAATATCATCCCTACTCTGCAGGGGCTCAGTATAGTAGGAGAGACAAATAGACAGGTCATTCCAGTACAAAAATATATGCCACAATAAAAATAAGGAGGTGCTAAGAGCTACATAACTCATAGATGAAGGAGGCTAGTTCACTTGCTGAAAGAATCATACTCACCATAACCACCACCTGCCTGCCAAGTCCTCCGAGGACCACAGGATAAATTTCAGACCCTGAAATATCTAAGACTACATGATTAGACACTTTTTGGGCTAGGTCATATCTGGCTAGAGCTAAGGCTTTAAAAACAAGATGATTTAAAGCTTTGTTTGTCAACCAAAACATCCAGTTCCTTCTCACTACTGATTTACAAGGGAGTTTAAGTCCAGTATCTTCTATGCAGATGTGGAAATCAATCTGTTTCCCCCAAGATGCTGTGTAGGCCAGCTGTGATGAAGGGGTCTCCATAGCCCAGAACAGGCTCTGTTTATCATCTTTTCTCTACCATCAAAATAATTGCACAGTCCCCAGGCCTGTTATTATGAACTGGGTGTCACCATGGAAAACATGTTGCCGGAAACACCTGCATTGGCAAAGCAAATATGAGCTGACCCAATTATCTCCCCCATCTCTAATTCTGGATGGGATATTAAGAGTAACTGAAAAGACACATTGGCAAGAAATGGAGATAATTCTGCTGGGGGGAGGGGGAACAACTTCCCACAGAGCTCAACTGGGAAAAACTCTGAAGTATCATCTAATTATACCTCTATACACCCCTTCCCTCTCACATGAAAAGCGCCAGGGGTGAAAACATGTCAACCACAGCTTTGTGCCCACCAACAATTTCCCCACACATATCAATTTGAAATTTTTTGAATTCCAATCTAGAGCTCTTTGAAGGATAATGACAGAATGAGACCCTGCCAAGTACGCAGGATGGGATGGAGGATGCTATGACTGAAACAGATGGCTCAAACAGAAGCCACCAATTCCAAGTGACAGCCCAAGAGGAAACTGCTCCCTTCAAGTCCTGGGCAGTTTTATGGCCCAATTCTTATTAGCTCCTCCAGAAGCACAAAGAAGCTTGGTTCTACATAGGTTTCGTGAGAGCATTCTTCAGATGAATGTACAGACTGAACAGAATTGGATCTAGAAGGGGACACAGAGTCTTCTAAAACTTAGCAGCACTAGGAACCACTCTAGAACTTTGAATCACTATACAATTTTTTCTTTTGAGACACAGTCTCACTTTGTCACCCTCAGTAGAGTGCCATGGTATCACACCTCACAGCAAACTCAAACTCTTGGGCTCAAGCAATCCTCTTGCCTCAGCCTCCCAAGTAGCTAGGACTACAGGTGCCCACCACAATATCTGGCTATTTTTAGAGATGGGGTCTTGCTCTTCCTCAGGCTGGTCTCGAACCTGTGAGCTCAGGTGATCCACCCATCTTGGCCTACTAGAATGCTGGGGTTGTAGGCATGAGCCACCACGCCTGGCTACTATACAATATTTTAAATATACAGAAATAGAATCTGTTAAAATAGCCACATGCTCAGAACAGATCACTTATAAATGTCATCATTTTCACTGAAATTTTTTCAAATAAACAACTATCAGTATTACAGAGATATTTCAAGTATGTTTTGTATCTCTTCCCAGTCTCATCTCCTGTCTTTCCCCAAAGACAATATTATTTTAAAGATGATATGTCCCATTCCCATATGTACTTTTATACTTATTTTTAGTATATACATCCATAAATAAGATGCTGTATTGTTTTGCATATTATACAATACCTCATATTCTTGTACTTAACTTCACTGTGCCTTTCAGTTGCTGTACTTCTAAAGAACTGCATGTTTATGTCAACCTTGCATTGAGCAAGTCTATTGATGCCATTTTTCCTACACTCTGAGCTCATTTTGGGACTTTGCGTGGTGGCTCACACCTGTAATCCCAGCACTCTGGGAGGCGGAGGTGGGTGGATTGCCTGAGCTCATGAGTTCAAGACCAGCCAGAGCCAGAGCAAGACCTCATCTCTAAAATTAGCTGAGTGTTGTGGGCGCCTGTAGTCCCAGCTACTTGGGAGGCTGAGGCAAGAGGAGTGCCAGAGCTTGAGGTTGCTGTGAGCTGTGACATCATAGCACTGTACAGAGGGCAACAAAGTGAGACTCTGTCTCAAAAGGATAAAAAAGAATTTATCAGGCGGTACCTGTGGCTCAGTGAGTGGGGCGCCGGCCCCATATGCCGGAGGTGGCAGGTTCAAACCCAGCCCCAGCCAAAAACTGCGAAAAAAAAAAAGAATTTATCCTGGAAAAAGTGGTACATACCTTACAACTGAATATCACCTTCCATGTACTCCCCTTGGGAAGCTATGAACTGATGCCAACGCCTAATCCACCCTTTATAAGCAATTTTGGAACTCTTTTTCTGGAATAGCCATCAGAGTTGTCCTCCTACAAAGGTCTGACAATAAAGTTTGCAAACTCATCCTAGAAAAAGTTCTTTGAAGGGTCAACTGCTATCCCTGCTATCAGTGCAGAGCTTCCCAAGGGATGCACTTCAAAGGTGACCTCTTTTTGGGAGTGGTGGGTTCAAACCCGGCCCCAGTCAGAAAAAAAAAACAAAAAACTGCAAAAAAGAAAAAAAAGTTTCTGTACTATTAACTGGACTCTGAAATCATTCTCTGTAATGAATTTTGCCCATTCCTAAAAAGAAAAGATCGAAGACTCTACAGTTGAAAGGGAAAACCTTCTCCCTATCAGTCCCACAATCCCTAATTACAGAGGGGAGTCCCTGGCACAGGAACCCAGCACCTTGTGACAACTGCCACATTCTAAGGCCCTTTCTGTTTAGGGGACATGATGTGACATATGCTGAATACAAACTAGTCACAATTCAGTTATCTTTGAATGACACTAGAACCCCACTACTCAAGTGTGAGGATAAATAAGTCAAACTCCAATTTTCTATTATAGTTCTCTCCTTACCAAAGAGTTTAAAAGATGTCCCTTTGAAGAAGGAACAAGGGACCTCAGGTAACATGCTTCTTATTATCTGTCACATATTATATCACACTGCAGATAAAATAAACTCCATAGAACTAGAATGCTCCTATTCCATTTCTATTATTGTCTTTCAAAAACAGTTATTTTTTTCCTGTGATATCAGCAATATACTATAACAAGATGTTTTTCATATATTCAACAAACATCTGTTCTGTGCCTAAACAATTTGAGAAAGAGTATATGAAAAATAAAGGGGGCATTATCCCTGTTCTTTAAAAGCTAGAGTCAGGAGCCAGGTTTTTTACTATTAAAAAGTCATTAAGCATTATTTATTACTATACGACTGATTAAAGATGAGAAAATTCTAGCAGGGAATCCTAGTGTTATGACAACTATTATCGTAAAGGTAATTTGTAAGGAAACAAGAGCCTAGACTAGAAGTTTGGCCTCTAAGGGGGGTAGGGGCAGGCAACAGGAGAAGCCCCAAGCGAGAAAGCTGACCAAAAGAACTACAAAAATTTATGATTGATAGAGATCTAACAGACTCATTCTGAAACTGTCTTCCCAGAAAGCACATTCGTCACTGGGCTTGGGATAGCACATCTTTACACATAGAAGAGGCAGCTTTTAATTCCATTGATGACTTCCTCCTGAAAAGCACTCTTTTCAATTCCCAAGCCCAGTTGTTCTGGATGAAATATACTGGTTGTTCTGGGTGAAATATACTGTTAGGGTCACTGTTGACAGTCTGGAGAAACTACCCTTCCTTGAGTCTTTCTTGTGTCTTTCAGGGAATTTAAGGGAACATTCTGCTTTAGCTATAAAGTGGAATAAGATTAACCCCAGGATGCTGGTAGTAAAACACAACTCATTAGAGCCTCAGTAGGTATGTCTGGTAGTTATCGCTACCTCCCTAGGAATAATTGTTAACTCCCTTACAAAAGATAAAAGGAAAATAGATATAAAATATGTCAGGGAGAATCTTTCAGACCAAATGTCCACCAAGGCCTAAATCATGTCATTGCAAATAGGGCCATGAAAGCTTTGGGGCTGGTCAGGCACCCAAACTTTAGCCTTTTACAGAAAAGAGATTTTTTTTGGATTTTTTTAGATAGAACTCATTTTTTCCTTTTTTCTTTTTCTTTTTTGTTGTTTGGGATTCATTGAGGGTACAAAGAATTAGGTTATACTAATTGCATTTGTTAGGAAAAGTCCCTCTTATTATTTCTTGTGTCCGGTCCCTAAGGAGTGTGCCATACACTGTGACCCCCAACCCCCTCCCACCTCATCTCTACCTGCTCCCTCCTTCCCCTACCCCCCACCTTGTGTTAACTCATCTACTGCCTTCATATTAGATTTGAAGACATAGGATTCTTGCTTCTCCATTCTGGTGATGCTTTACTAAGAAGAATGTCCACAAATCAGTAGCCTTGAATATGCCAATAACAGCCAAGTTGAGAAGCAAATCAAGGACATGTTTCCCTTCACAGTAGCTTCAAAGAAAATGAAATACTTAGAAATATATCTAATAAAAGAGGTGAAGGAACGTTTCAAAGAGAATTATGAAATCCTAAGGAAAGAAATTACAGAAGACACTAACGAATAGAAGAACATACCATGCTCTTGGCTGGGAAGAATCAACACGGTCAAAATGTCTATTCTACCCAAAGCAATCTACAGATTCAGTGTGATCCCTATTAAAGTATCAACATCATATTTTGAAGAACTGAAAAAAACAGTATTCAGTTTTGTATGGAACCAGAAAAAAACCATATACCTAAGGCTATTCTTAGTAATAAAAACAAAGCCGGAGATATCACTCTACCAGACTTCAGGCTATATTATAAGTCCACAGAAGTCAAAATAGCACAGTATTGGCAAAAAAAATAGAGACATAGATATATGGAACAGAATAGAAAACCAAGAGTTGAAACTAGTGTCTACTTGCCATCTGATCTTTGATAAACCAAAGAAAAGCATACAGTGGGGGAAAGAATCCCTATTCAACAAATGATGCTCAGAGAACTGGATAACCACATGTAAAAGATTGAAACTTGACCCACACCTTTCACCACTTGCAAAAATTGACTCAAGATGGATAAAAGACTTAAATCTAAGACCCGAAATGATAAAAATCTTAGAAAAAAGTGTGGGGAAAACTCTCGATGATGTTGGACTGGAGAAAGATTTTATGACAAAGATTTCAGTGGCCATTGCAACAATGACAAAAATTAACAAATGGGACTTAATTAAACTGAAAAGCTTCTGCACAGCTAAGGACACAACCACTAAAGCAAAAAGACAACCTTCAGAATGGGAAAAGATACTTGCAGGGCATGAATCTGACAAAGGGTTGATAACCAGAATCTATTGGGAACTCAAATTAATAAAAAAAAAAAAAAAAAGTGTGAACAATCCCATCTACAAGGGGCAAGAGATAGAACAGAACCTTCTCCAATGAAGACAGATGAATGGCTAACAAACATTTGAAAAAATGCTCATCTTCCCTAATCATCAGAGAAATGCAAATCAAAAACACCTTGAGATATTACCTATACCCAGTGAGAATGGCCCACATCACAAAGTCTCAAAAATGCAGATGCTGGCCTGGATGTGGAGAGAAGGGAAGACCTTTACACTGCTGGTGGGACTGTAACTAATACAGTCTTTTTGGAAGGAAGCATGGAGAATCTGCAAAGAATTCAAATTAGACCTCCCATTTGATCCTGCAAACCCATTTTTAGGCATCTACCCTAAAGAAGATGCCTTTAGGATAGAAAGAAAAAAATCCTTTATCATAAGGACATTGGCACTAGACTGTTTATTGCAGCTCAATTTATAATCACCAAAATGTAGAAATGACATTTTTAATGGCTTTACCTATAGAGACCCATCAACTCAAGTTGTGTGTCTCCCTGTTTTACAAACCTCTCCAAGATGCTTTGTAAAATCAACCAAAGCGTCTTGGTGCAGACAAAAAAAATCAATGCTATTGTAGCACTGGAGAGTTAGAACAAGTTTTAAAATTTGAACTCCACAAAGTTATTCTTTAAATCTTTGCAGAAAACACTGAGCTCAGAAGCTAAGCAGGATTGGGCCTGGTTAGTACTTGAATAGAAGAAAACAAATTCATTTATTTAAAACTTGTCTCAAACCACTCTTTCTCAACACCCTTGTTTATTAAAAGTATTAGAATTATTAAGGTGGTTAGGAAAATTGGCTTTCCACAAACACACCCTGAGGATTTGAGAGGATAACCATGCTAACATCCCTGTTCATGTTTATTCATCGTTTATGGTAATTTTGTAGAGTGAATATTCAATATAGTACAAAAATATTCTTTATTATGTCAAAAGCATAATCCCTGATGGTTTTACACACTGAGAAAGAATCAACTTCTCTTGATAAAAACCTGAACCCCTGCTCCTTGTAACAGGTTCAGTTTCCCCTCTGGGGCTCTAGAATTCTCAGGAAAAGAAGACATTTAAACTTTTTCTTGAATGACGTGATAAGAAGCTGCATTTCTATTGCCTTCCCTCTCTCCAGTGACCGAAAGGAAAAGTAGAGTCTCAGACTCATGCACCAAAAGCACATTTAAGGATCTGACCTCCAGAATACTCAAGTGGAAAACGCATCTGATGTTATCCAAGAGGGGCCTTTACAATTCCTCTCCTCAATAGCCCAACAGAGGGGGAAACAAAGGGAACTGGGTTAATTATTTACCAAAGAAGGTGGAAGGAAGGATTTAAAAACCTAGAGGAAGAAATTAGGGACTCTGAACAAGTATTTAGTTCCCCAGGGAAGAACCTGACTTAAAAGCATCAGGCATTCATTCATTCATCCATCCATTAACTAAACTTTTTCTTTTTATTAAATCATAGCTGTGTACTTTTTTGACGTCTACTCTAGGGGTGTCAATGTGCTGGGGCCTGAGACAAGCTTGAGGCTGAGACAAGCCTGTCTGCAGAGTCCTGATCTGAGATTATAGTGTCACGTGTGCCCAAGAGCTGCTGGCAGCATCCCATAGTTAGGAATGAGTACTGGGACCTGGGAAGATGGGGCTTTATGAGCTGGGATTTGCAACAGGGAAAGAGTTCATTGAGTGAAGCAGTAAGAGAATGTGGTTTGCATGGGAGAAATGGTACCTGCAAAGCCACCAGGGCCTGAAATAGGTGTTTCACCAGTAGGAGGACCAGTAGCTCAGAAGGGAGAGGAATGTGGGCTCTGAAGTCCATCCTACCACTATCCCACACTTATGACCTGTGAGGACATCAGGCAAAACACTAAACTCAGCAGTCTACAATTCTACTTGCACCTTGTTATCACCCCCAGCAAATTAAAAATTAAAAGCCAATGCTTGGTTCCCACTCCAAACAGCTTACATCAGAATCTCTAGATGTGGGGTCCAGGTGCCTGTAGCTGTAAAAGCATCCCAAGTGATTCCAATGTGTTAAGTCTCAAGGCTCACTGGAAAGGGAGTTGATAAAACAACCCCATCAGCTGCTTGGGTTGTCATAGGATGAAGTGAAATAAAATATACAGAGTGCCTAGCACGTATTAATAAAGGTGACGATTGTGTGGCAGGGGTCAAAGATGGGAGAGACTGGAAGGCAGCCCAGTACCAGAGGATGTCACAGCAAAAGCTCCTGGTGCCTTCTCTGCATGCAGGCACCACACTAAGCTCTTCACTTGTATTATCTTGAGCATTCTGGCTCCAATGCCCAGGTTTTTTAGCTACATCTCTGTACAGTGAAGGGATGAAAGTCCTTGCTGCATACATATATTAAGGCTTTAGGGCTTATTGTGTGGACATCAGACATGATCAGCACATGATGAGATCAGATTTGCATTATATAAAGTTATCCTGACTTTAGAGTAGACAACAGGTGCGAAGGGGAAGAGCTGGATGTAGGGAAATAACTACTCCCCAAATATAAGCCAGACACTGCATGGGTCTAGAGGAGGAGAAAATCAGATCTTGGAAACCCAGAGCCCAGAAGAACAAACAAAAGCATAATGGGCTGGTAGATTTTCTCATACTAGACTTTTGAAAGACATAAAAGTGTTCTGATGGACAAATAGGTTCTGTTTCCACATCAACTACCTCTTACCTTGTGCAACTTCATGCCTCAACATGAATATCATTTGAAACATTTTCATTCATGTCTTTAGAAAAATCTATGAACAACACACACCAGCATGCTTCCTCCATCTTTCAAGACTCTTGTCTATTCAAAGGGGTATTTTAAAAAATATTCTTTGTTGTATCATCATTGACTGTTGAAGGAGTTTGATTTAAATTATTTCCTCTACAGCAGAGTTTCTCTTTAACTGATGATTCAGAGTTAAACTGTATTTTTCCATTAGTGTATGTATTAACAATGCTACTGAAATGGAGAAGAGTTAAATCTCAGAACACAAGAAAAAGAATTAAATTTCTACTTGGTTTCTGGAGAAAGAGAAATGAAGCTCAGTGTGGCTGATAAGCCACCCTGTCCCAGGTACTTTGCTTCAGCTGCTTTCATTCACTTTAACACTGACAATGATGCTCTAAGACAGCGGTTCTCAACCTGTGGGTCGCGCCCCCTTTGTAACAATGAAAAATACATCCTGCATATCAGATATTTGCATTACGATTCATAACAGTAGCAAAATTACAGTTATGAAGTAGCAAGGAAAATAATTTTATGGTTGGGGGTTACCACAACATGAGGAACTGTATTAAAGGGCCACGGCATTAGGAGGCATTAGGAAGGTTGAGAACCACTGCTCTAAGAGGAGGACAAGTTTACAAAGTTGTTTGTTTAGTTGGTCAAGTTTATTTTTCTTTCTTTCTTTTTTTTTTTTTTTTGAGACAGAGACTCATGCTGTCACCCTGGATAGAGTGCCGTGGCATCACAGCTCACAGCAACCTCCAATTCCTGGGCTCAAGCGAATCTCCTGCCTCCACCTCCCAAGTAGATGGGACTACAGGCATGCGCCACAATGCCCGGCCATTTTTTTTTTTTTTTTGGTTGCAGCCGTCATTGTTGTTTGGTGGGCCTGGGCTGGATTCGAACCCCCCAGCTCAGGTGTACGTGGCTGGCACCTTAGCCCGTTGAGCCACAGGCACTGAGCCGGTCAAGTTTATTTTTCAAAAAACCATTACAAAGTATTTCTGTTTTATGAAGGGCTCAAATATTCTATCTGGGTGTTTAATTTTCATGAAATAGGAATAACTACCTGGCATTGACTCACTGCTGTTGTCAGACTCCAAAAATAGGCTGGACTCCAAGGTAGGTGCTATCATTTGCCTTCTTAAAGGTTTCAAAGGAATAGCTGAACTCATTACCCTCTAGAGAAGTCATGATTAAAAGAATAAACTCTTGCGTGTCAATTATTTGTAAGCATCACTAGCACTTCAAAATTATCTTCTACTTGAGAAAATAAATGTGGCAACTCAGTCTTTTTCAGTCTCCTGTGTACTAGATGCAATATTGTGCTGTATGATAAGAAGCAAACACAGAGGGTGCCAAAAAATGTATACACGTTTTAAGAAAGGAAAACACTGTATCAAAATTGTAATACTCATTATATATGGATAATAAAAGATGGATACAAGTCATGTTGAGCACCTGTTATAATTGCAGAAGTCAAACATAACTTGAGCGTTACAAATTTAATGCAGTTTTTTCCCTTCTTACAATGTGTATACATTTTTTGGTACCCTCCACCAGGGTTCTACCCCAGGGGCAAGGTCCTTCAAGACCTGTGGAGCTGGTGGTGATTGAATGAGGAAACAAAGTTAGAAGTGGTGAGAGATAAAAATAAAGGACATATAGAATACGAATTTTCAAAAGTGAGAAACTCAGGGGACTATCACTAGCTTGTGGGGTTCCTGAAAATGGCCCTGAGTATTTGTTTCACTCAGCTTTTATTGAAGGCAATTTGCTCATTTAGCTCAGAGAATATGCTGAGGAAGGGAACAAAAACATCAGCAGTTTCTCTGAATAAGCATGTTAGTTCTTATTCTGTCTATAATCATGAACTTTAAGGGTCTGAGCAACCTTGAAAAATCTGACATCTGAGCCTTCTGTGGGAGCAGCCTCCTGTCTGTGGTCACACACACAGATTCCTTGGTGGAGGTTAATCCTCACTCATTCACTGTGGAGCAGATGCCCCGACAACATCAGTCTCCTCTGAAGAATCAGTGGGAAAGAGGAATTTTCCTCTTATCTCCAACCCAGAGGCATCTTCCTCTATTATAAGGGTATACAAACCCTCCTGCCCACATTTCAGGTCTTGAGCTGTTCCCTTGATCTCTGCTCTGGACATAACACAAATCCCCACAATGGTTATTTGCTTTGACTGTTGACTGGTCAGGGAACGGCCTAGTTAATGTTTCTTGCCAGGCCTTGCACACAGCTTCCTCTGCAGCCATTATTTCTTCAGTGTTTACAGACCCAGCAAGGGTATTTGCAAGCTGCATCCCTTACAGGCGAGGCTTCTAAGATAAGCAGGAACTGCTCAGATAAGGAATTTAGATGCTGGCTTAAAAGTAAACTAGCTAAACTATTTTTATTCTGCCTTGCTCAGCTTATTTGTCTATTTTTCCCTTTTTCTGGGGGTGTTTTCCCTTGCCAAGAATGGGGTCTTTGATCCCTATTCTGCCAGCACCCTCTGTACGTGGTATTTTGCTCTTTGTCCCCAGTTCCTGGAACAGACCTTCTAATCCCTTGTAATTTCCTAGGTAACAAGAGCATCTTTCCTTCTAAGGAAGAGACTTTTATTGGCTTCTGGATAGGCACTGGTCACCAAAAGGACCAAACTGTGGATAAAACATTGGAACTTTCAGCTGCACCTTATCTCCAGGAAGGGGAGAGAGGCTGGAGCTTGAGTTAATAACCAATCATTCTAGGGTGATGAAGCTACCCTAAAAATCCCTGAACTACAGGGCTCAGAGACTTTCTGGTTTACTGAGCACATGGAGGTGCTGGGAGAGTGGCACCCCCACCCTTGGAAAGGGCATGGAAGCTCCACGCCCACTCCCACCTCTTGCCTGGGCATCTCTTCCATCTGGCCATTCCTGAGTCAAGAGCTTTTGTAATAAATGGTTAAACAATAAATGTAAGTAAAGGGTCTTCCTGAGTCCTATGTGCCAGTCTAAAAAATAAACTGAGTCGCCCACTGGCAGCTCTGAAAAGCCATCTTTGCATTGCTCCTGGGTCTGGCTTCCTTCTGGTCACAGCCACTTCCTCGTGCTCCTCCCCCACCACTGCAGACTCTGGCAGCTTTATTCCAGAGTCCCCGAAATCTCACTTTCTTTTCCATCCACTGCATGGCATCACCAACATGCCCTACCATGTCAGACGCAGTGGTGGACACCAGCTCCCAGATTACCACCAGGGACTTAAAGGAGGAGAAGGAAGATGTGTACAAGGCAGAGAATGGAAGAGACGCCCCTGCTGATGGGAACGCCAATGAGGAAAATGGGGAGCAGGAGGCTGACAAAGAGGTAGAGGAAGGAGAGGATGAAGGTGAGGAGGAAGAGGAGGAAGGTGATGGTGGAGAAGAGGACGGAGATGAAGATGAGGAAGCTGAGGCCACCACAGGCACACGGGCAGCTGAAGATGAAGATGATGCTGTTGATACCAAGAAGCAGAGGACCATTGGGATGACAAGACAGCAAAAGAGGAAAATTTAAACTTAAAAAACGCCCTCCACTTGCCATCTCAGAATCTAAACGTGGTCACCTTGGAGTAGAAAGGCCTGCCCGCCCCCCACAGCCAGGGCCACCCGCAGGTGACATGCACTCTTCACTGCCCAAGTAAAACCATGAGAATCACAAAAAGAACCAAAACTTTCTGCTTTTTTTCTTAAAATTACTTTAAAACAGAAATTTGTATCTTTTACTTACATTCTGTATTTCTGTACATAATGTTAGGGCTCAGACATTTTTAATGATCTCAGATGGCCAAATCAGCCTTCAGAGCAGTCTCTGTCCTCCTCTGACTTTACTTGCAGTGTGACCATGTTCATTATAATCTCAAAGGAGAAAAAAGGCTTTGTAAAAAAAAATCTTATTCTGAGCATTCCAGTAACTTTTTTTATGTATGTACTTAGCTGTGCTGTAAGTAGTTGGTTTGTATGAGACGGTGAAAAAGGTCAAAGATAAAAGATTTCTTTTTTCCCTTTTTTGTCTATGAAGTTACTGTTTTTTGTTTTGTTTTGTTTGGGTCTGTTTGATGTATGTGTGAAACAATGTTGTCCAACAATAAACTGAAGTTTTATTTTGCTGAATTGTTCCCCCCCCCAAAAAAATAAAATCAAACCCAAGAGGAGGTTATGGGACCCTCTGACTCCCACAGTCAATCAGAAGCCCAGGGGACAAGCTGGACTTTGTAACTTGCACCTAAAGTGCGGAGCAGTCTGATGGGACTGAGCCCCTCACCTGTGGGACCTGATGATGCCTCCAGGCAGGAGTGTCAGAATTCAGTTAAATTGCAGGAAACCCTGCTGGTTTGGAGAAAAGTCAGTGTGAGGAAAACCTCACCCATTTTGGTGATCAGAGCTGTTGAGTGCCAGAAGAAAAAGAGGCTTGTTTCTTTCCACTACACTAGTAAAATAGCTAATCTATTAGGAAAATGGCTATCCTCCTTTAATAATTAAAACAAAAATATTTTTGTGAAAAAAATACTATTCTTTCTAAGTATTCATATTCTTTGAAATATACGAAATACTACATTTGGCATTTTTGTAAGTGAAAGTGGATGAATATTGGCGATTTCATGGGAGTCAATCCCATACATATGAGTACGATGCCATTCAAAATGTCCACTGCTCTCGACTGACTTCCCTGCAGGTGGCAGGCACTGTCAGGTGGAATGACAACATCTGAGACCCAGGGAGCAGGTTTCGGGATGCAGTTCTATACCAAGAATGTAAGAATGCAAGGTCAGTCTCAGTTTAACTAGTTGGGGTCTCTGGACTGATTGGACCTCACGTGCCATTGTACTCCCAAAGGGCAAACTGCCTCCTTCCTTGGCTCTGGACAGACACGGCTAGCCTCTGTCCCCTTGACCCTGGCCAGTACTTCTTATCTGCAGCCTCCCGAGCTACTGGGTGGCTACACATCTTTTTCACAGGAGGTCCCCACCAAGGGCATACTGTTGATGGCATGGTCAATGAAAGTTGGGTAGCTAAATGTTTAAAAATCGTAATAATTATAATTCTGAAATAGGATTTTCATTCTTATACCAGGCCTCTTTTTCATGCAACAAGAAAAATATTTTTAACTTCTAAGTCACAAAATTCCACAAGATGAGTAAACAAGAAAAGAGGCGTGAAAATGTGTAGTATAGAATAAAACACTCTACAAATGCTAGCAGTTATTTCTATTGTGTCCAGGACAACCGAACAGAATGATTTCAAGCCTTGCTTTCTAAACTGTATTCCACAGTCAAGTGTCAGGGGAAGAAACAGCATCTAAATTTCCATCAATGGGATACACTGGGACACAGGAATATATGTCAAGGAATTACCATACAGCCTCTAGAAGGAGAAAGATTAGTTGAATTCTCTAGTATATAACAATCACCAAGGCATGCATACACACACAGAAAATATGCCATATTTTATATATATACATATTTATATATATATATAGTCTTAGAGACATACACACATAAAATATGTTTTCATATAAATATAAAATGTTATATATAAATACATATTTATATAATTTTATATAAATACAGAAATTTATATTATATATAAAAATACATTTTATGTGTGGGTATGTCTGTAAGATATAAGGTCTTAGAAACTAAACATTTGAAATGGTTCCCTGTGGAGAGAGAAAGGGAGAGAGAAGTAGAGAAGGGGATCCTCTTCTTTTTCTTTAACAAATAATTTGCAGGAGGGGAGAAATTATGGCTAAGAATTGACATGAGACTATCAACTTATTACAATGTTTGGACCTTATGAGACTTGCTGCGAGCTGAGTTTTTTTACAAAGTGTGAGATAATGAAGAATCCTCACCCTGGACCTTTGCTGATAAGGAAATGCTGTTAATTTGGGGAGATGTGATAACAGCCTTGGGTTATGCTCTTCAAAGCCCTTATCTTGCAGAAGCAGCACTGAAATCCTTACAGATGAAAAGGTATTCACTTCCAGACTGATGCAGTGTCTGGTTTAGATGACATGAGATAACCTCATAATCACTGAAGCTACACATTAGTGTTCGTTAACATTGTTCTCTCTACTTCTGTGTATGTTTGAAACTTTCTATGATAAAATGTTACAAAAAGCTCTTTTTAGAAAAATGCCTGGGTTTTCCACCTTCCTACTAGCAATATCTGTATCTGTCTATCTAGAATAAATTTATTCGCTGGCCAAGGAGCTAATGAATCTACAACAGATTTTTAAATCTGTGCACATGAGAAACATGTTATTGATCCCTAGAGGAATAAACAGGGCATAGGTTAAGCTATTTAACCTTATAGGCTTCAGCCTCTATTTCTGAGAAATAAGGATAACATGGTCTAGTCCAGAGCAAACTCTCAAGAAGCTCTGACATCTGCCACTCAACTGGGCAGGCCTTCATCAAAGGGTATTAGCTATCTTATAATGACTGGCCATCTTTCTTTGAAAGTATCAGAGGAATCTCAAACCCAGTATGTCTAAAATTGAATCCATCAAATGGACTGAAAGAATTAATGAATGGATTAAAATGATCCATGTCATCATTCTAGTCTATTGTCCAATACTCCCCTCTTCATAGCTGGGCTTTCTGTGACAGCTGTCAGGAATACTCCAACCCTCTGGCTTCTGTTGCCCAGAGTTGAGACTTCAAATGCAAAGTCAACATGAACTGAACTTTTCTAGTCTTTATCATTCTGATACTGCTAATGAGAGCTTTGCAACATGCGTGCCTCTCACCATAACTGGCTTCTGTCTGAGAAGAGTTCTTTTTCTTAGACCCTTGGTCTTGGGCAAGAAGCGATCTTCTAAATTATATATATAAAACCCTAGCAACAAAGAATTATTGACTTAATAATGCCTGTAGTGTTATTTGATCAATCATACCCACAACCTATGCTTTTACTCTTAACTAGTTCATGCCATCTTCGTAAGATCCAAACTAGAAAGATGATGACCATTTCTGAGACTTTCCTCGGGAAAGGATCAACAGCTATATTATGACCAAAACCAGGGAGGAGGCGTCATCCCAACAGACTGTTTCCTACACACCAAGTGAAATCTGGACAATTTAATGACTCCCTTGCAAGCACAATGTCTGAAAATGTGGTCTCCTGGTGGATTTTACATTAGCGGAAATCCCTGCATTGCTGTTCAGTAATGACACTTTTCCATGTCTCCAGGAAGAAATAACATGCATGCTTCTCACGTGCATAGTTTTGAAAATCTGTTGCAGATCCATAAGCTCCTTGGCCAGTGAACATGTTTATTTCTAGAATGACAAATACAGACATTGTAGTATTGCTGCACCATTAACTCACTGAGGAACACACGGGCCATGTCTTTGCGTATAGCCCTTTTGGTCTCTTTCCATCTACAGTTTGCGTAGAAAACAGCCCATATCTTGTACCTACTCAGCACTCAGCTGCTCCTATGTGAGGTTTTAATGGTAAAACATTAGACTAAGGGAACCATCATACCTGAAAGCTAGAAAGCACACTAGAAATCTATTTCATCACTTCTGTTTGCATGTGAGAAAATGGAGCAGAGAGAGCTTGAGTGTCTAGTAAAGTTAGTCAGTAGTAAAACCAGGGAGAAACCAGGGAGAAACTTAAAACTGCGGATTCCTAGTGCACGGCCCTTTGCCCCAGAGAATGTGAGTTTGAAGCCCTTGGACTTCAACATACCGAAAACAAATCATTCCCTAGTCTTTAGAAAATAGATACTCTTTTTTTCAGACTATTCAGGTGCCAGATAGTGATTTATGAGAATATATTAAGTACACAGACAGCTTTCCAAAGCTCACACCAGAGCTCCGTTTATACCTAGGGAACAGCTCCCTGTGGGGATAGATGACCCGCCCCACCCCCACAGCCTGAGGATTTATTCTATTTCTGCTGAGCTTGTTCAAAGAATGTGTATGAAATCCTGAGGACAGCAAGCAAGAACGCCCCCAAGGGAATCACACCAGAAGTCTGTGCAGAAGCACCTGCTCTGAAACCGCAAACATAAGAAAGCTTCACGTTTTCAAGATTTGCACTTCAAGGTGGATATGAGGTTCTCCTTCGGTGATTAGTGCATCTATTCTCTTGATTAAAATCCGTCTCTTTGATATTATTGGAACCAATAAGAGCGATCAGTTGATGTTCAGAAATCAATGCATCTAAAATGAAACAGATCTTCCTTCCTGCCCGCTCTTGGCAAAACCTACTCTTGGTTCTCCTTTCAATGGCACATCCATCCATGACCACACTTCAAGCTTGAGGGGGGTCTCCACCTCTCCCTCCCATCCAATCTGTCCCCATGCCTCACAATGGTCCCTAGGAAATGTCCCTTGGTTGCTGTAGTAGAGATTTGTTAATGATGATCTCCCCTCCCATCCCCGCTCTCTCTGTAAAAGCTCCCTTCATGCACTGAGACCCAGGTCAAACTTCACTTCCAGCCCACTTCTTGTGCCATGACCCATGGTACTTTGGTTGTAGTTAGGGACTGAGAGGTTAGAAGGGCCAAAACCCTCCCAAATGAGCTTAGATAAAGGGGATGTACATGGAGTAGGTGCTAGGTAGTGTTGCCAGCCTCCAGGGATAGCAAGTAAAGGGCAGGTTAAGCCACACAGGGTCCCAAGCCACCCAGCAGAGATGCAAGGCTGCTGGCTCCCACAACTTCTGCTTCTGCCACACCAGCCTGCCCACATTCCACCCACCGTTTGCCTCCAGTCTTCCTGTGGTACTGCTCTAGCTCCCACTCTGGCAGACCAGTGTCCAGGACCACCCCACTGTGACTATGGTCACTTATTCCCTTTTCCAGGAATCTCATTTTCTCAGCTCACCAATGTTGCTCCTTCCTGGTCAGCTGCACTCTCGCTCCAGTTAGCTGTGGCTCCTGGGAGGTGTCCTCAGACAAGCCTGCTGCCTGGGCCTCCCTTCCAGCAGGGGCTGTGGGTGCCCCACCCACATCCCGCCACTTGCCCTTCCTGTACACCCCCAGCCAATAGTGTCCTGCTGCGTAGTTCAGGAGCTGAAACTGTCTCCTGAGGCTTCCTCTGGCTGTCTCACAGGGAAGGACAGCTGTGCAGGGAAACTGAACCCTCCCCTGCCCACAGCCCTCAACCAGGGACTGACGGGAGTTGGTAAGTGACCCAGCCTGGAGTTCTGTTAGGATGACCATGTGGGGTGCTCTTCACTCTGCCCCAGAACTGCCCATCGCCCCAGAGCATTAATCTTCTTGACAACTACCTTAGTCCATTTGTGCTGCTGTAACAGAGTAGCTGAGACTGGGTAAGTTATAAAGAACAGAGATTCATTTTCACAGTTCTGGAGACTGGGAAGTCTAAGATCAGGCCACCAGCATGTAGCAAGGGCCTTCTAGATGGATCCTCACACACTGGACTGTAGAGGGCAGGAGAGGAAACGAGCTCTCCCATCAAGCCCATCCAAGGGCTCTACTCCCAATCACGAGGGAGGAACCCTCCCGCCTGATCACCCCCAAGACCCAATCTTTTAATAGCATCACACTGGTAACATCTGAATTTTGGAAGGGACACATTCAAAATCAAACCACAGCAATAACCACATCTTTTTACTGACTGCCTTCCATGCTTTCTTCCAACTCCCTTACAGGGCTCCTGGGATCACTATCCGTGACCTGCCTGTACTCCCATCCTGTCTCAAGATCTGCTTCTGGGAAGCCCTGAGCGAGGCAGCAGAGCATGCCCTCCCAGAGAGGAGAACCTGCAGGACAGAAGGATGACATCTCTGCGACTCCGTGATTACAACACTGTTTTACCTCACATTACCTTTACTTGTTTACACACTCAACTCCCCAAATAGAATGTCAGCTCCTAAAGGCAAGTGGATGTCTCTTCATCTTCTAGACTCCAGGGTACCAAACAGAGGGCTTAGTAAACAGCAGGCCCTCAACTGTGGAATGTCTTGTTTGGTAAATTCTAGCCAATTTCCTGGCCAGAAAATAGTCGAGGGCCTGCTGTTTGGTAGTTATCTTTTGGTAATTGTCTTTTCATTTTCCAGCTCAAAATATGTAAGGGAAAAGGTTCGGAGATCGGGTAAAGGCTTCCTTTCATCCATGTGCTGCTGAGCAATGAAAATGGCATGATAATTAAATGTCCATTGTCCTACAGTGAATGTGCAAAAAACTGGAGGGTGATTGTGACTAAAATTGACCACAGTCATACGCTGTGGCAGTAGGTTCGTTCCTAGGTATGTGCCCACCAGAAATGTTCACAGATGTTCACCGAAAGATATGTGTAAGAATATCCATAGCACCTTTGTAATATCCCCACGGAAATCGTCTTTACTCTTAGGGGAGACGGGTATGTAAACAAGTAAAGAGTAGAATGAAGTAGTACCAAGCCATTGATAATAGAATAGAGAAATTGACTGCTGCTGGTTTTCTACCAATAGTAGAGTGAACAAGTGAATGGCGGTACGCTCACCAATGGATTTCTACCTAGCAGTAGGAACAAACAGACCACAACCATAGTATGGATGAAGTTCACAAACACTGACAAGAGAAGCCAGACAACAAGAGTGGACAGCATGTGTGCATAAGGTACAGAAGTAAGTGAAATTGTTCCACATGATACTGTTCAAAGACAGGAGAGAGTTCACTCTTGGGAAATAGTGGCTGGAAAGGACCAAAGGGTTTCTGGAGTGATGATAACATTCTCTTCCTTGAGCTGGGTACCCAAGAAAGGATGATTGCACTTAAAGAAAATTCAAGTTGTGTATTTAGAATTGGTGCACTTAGATATGTGATTCTCCACTAAATAGTTCCCCAAGTGAATGAGTCGGACCCCTTGGACTCAGGAATTGTGCCCTCTTAAGACTTGGCTGACTCTTGCACGTGCTGGATACCCAGGTGAACCTAGTAGTCTGTCTGCCCTCTGGTCCTCACGGTTCACCTCTCTACAGCTGAAACCCGTAAATAAATGTGCAGCCAGATTTGGCTGTGGTCTAAGCCAAGACCAGGGCACTTAGAATCTGTCTCTTAGAAAAGATACAAAACCTCCTACTTTCCCCTTGTCCCCTAAATATGTGACTTGAAGAACAACACTGATTGTTCAAAATCATTGCTTCAAGGGACACAGTGATTGGTGGCACCTGTGGCCCAAAGGAGTAGGGTGCCTGCCCCATATGCCAGAGGTGGTGGGTTTAAACCCAGCCCCGGCCAAAAACTGCAAAAAAAAAAAAAAAAAAAGAGTTTCCTGGCTCAAAGGGACACAGTGGCCTACCAAGGCATATGGAGGAAGCATAATTCTATTCAAAGAAAGAAACGGTGCAGCTGTCAGTGTAGATGATCTAAATCTGGCAGCTTCTGGAACATCAGAGTTGACTCTTGAACAACACAGCTTTGAACCATGCAGGTCCACTTAGACATGGATTTTCTTCTACCTCTGTCACTCCTGAGTCAGCGAGACCAACCCCTCCTTTTCCTCATCCTCAGCTTACCTCATACTCAATGTGAAGATGATGAGAATAAATGATATGATATATAGCAAATGCCTTTTTCTCCTTGGTCATCAAAGTTGTAGGAAGACTTTCCTAAACATCTGGCCATTTATGTTTCTAATTCTAGTCTCCACAGGTGTGGAGAATCTGATGATAGACCATGAAAGGCTGCACATGAAAGAATTTGGCCTGGAGCCTGGCTTTCTTGGCTCCCTCTGCTGGATTTGGGCTCTTCCCCTGGTAACACCAAAGGGGAATCAGATGTTCCAGCTGCTGCACAGCACCACGAGACCTGCCTCTGTGGAGCAGACAAAGGCAACCTGCTGAGATTTTGATGGAGGACCGTTTTTGATGGAACTTTCATATAATTTAAAAACCTTTTAAAGTCATTTGTCAACATCATTGTTGGCCTGAACACAAATGCTGTTTGTAACAGAAATTAGAGCCTGATTGGGAATTTGAAAATAATCACCCAAATCTAGAATTCTCTATGAAAATCTATATGCTTCTAATTAAACTTTATCTGGAATGTATCTGGTATTATTTTATTAATCATGGGCACCTGCTTGTCCCTGTAGGCAAGTGAATATCAACTTAGAGTAGATTCAAGGCCCTGATAGAGGTGCAATTTACCCCCAAAACTCATCCATTCTGAAACAATGACCAGGAAGACTTTTAACTGGGCCTCTCTCCTCCTATCCAAAGCAACATTTCTGGGGATGCTAGGTCTTGGAATTTCTTTCTCATGTTTATTTACAAATGATGACTTTCATATTTATAAACAGTAACTTTCTAGTTATAAAACTTCCTTAAGTAAATGGATTATCGTGCAAATATAAAGCCATTCTAGATGCAATTTTCCTAATGTCTTTTAGGAATTTAAGGACCCTGCTGCCAATCCAAAATTCTCATTTCATCTCACAGCTTTAAATTTTCTTTGTAATTATCAGTCTTTCCTTTTTTTGTTTTAAAACTGTACCTGTGGCTCCCAAATTCTGCCTTTTAAAGCCCAAATATTCCATGACTCAGACTTACACGCTAATTTTTCTTAAATCACGTAAGGTAAAAAAGAAACAGACAATTTTACCTTTTCTTCTATTTTCTTCCAAAAATTTCAGCCAAGTGCTATTGCTTGAAATAGCATACAAATTATTGAATTACTAATAAACAACTACTGGGAGAAATACACTGTTTGTTTTAATCAAATGGGTAATTCACTATGATATAGAGAAATGCTTAATGAAACTTGTAAGGAAAACAGGATGGCTATTGGGAAAGCCACCAGTGGAAAGCAGCACATTGGAAGAACAATCTTTCTCCTGCAGGGCGGTCAGGGTGAACTGATGGCAGTTAGTTACAGCAGAGTGGATAAGGCCCGGATAGGATGAGAGCTGGGAAGAGGGGGTGAGGTAGAGACTTTCCAGACACGTTGGGAGAGAAAAAGGAAATAGCTTAAGAAAATAAAACACAATGTCTGTGTGGAAAAATAGAAAAACTGGACAGAGAGAGAAAGCAGAACTCTCACCCGAAGTAGAGGCCTTAGAGAAGTAAGCAGAGATACAAGCTGGAACCAGGATAAAGGACCTTGCATGCCAAGCTAAAGAGTCTGAATGGCTTCCTTTTGGCAATCGGAAGACAGTGGGATGGCTGAGCAAGGGAATGATATGCCTTAGAAAGATTAAGGAGCCTGCATTATGCAAAGTGCAGGTTGGTGAATTACAAGACAGGTAACAAGTGTTAGGTCTACTGAAACAGATCAGGCACAAGCCAGGTTGATGAAGGAGGGAATAAAGGGTTGTGTATAAATGATGCAAGAGAATAGGGAGACAGAGAGAGAAAGAGGACACTGTATTTTTAGGACCCAATGACTAGGGTCACTAATGGAAACCATTACAAATTCAAGGGCAGAAATACAATAATTACAGATTTTAGATGTGTTCAATTGAAGGTAAATTATCCAAGAAAAATGTCCAGCAATTAAATAGTCACATTTATTCAGAACTCACCATTGGGACAACCGTATTCTGAGTTGTTTATGCTCATGTAGTCACATGGAAGTTCCATGAGATAGATATATTATCCCCTCTTTACAGATGGGAGGATGGAGGGTAACAAATGCCACATAAGCAGTGACAGAATCGAGACCTAAACCCAGCCTGTGGTTCTGCATTCCACTGCCAAGAGCCTATGACAAGCTGGTGAGGGTGGTTAAGGCCTAGGAGAGTGATTAGTGCTAGAAACAGAAGTGTGGGAGTAATAAGGAGGTAAGCAGAGAGAGGAAGACAGAATCCAACAGCAGATCTTTGGTCCTTAGTTTGCGTTTCAGTTGCAGATGCAAATTTAATAATAATGACCGACAATATCCTGTGATAAGTGACCTGAGTGCAGAAACAGGGACTCCTTGAGAAGTAGAGAGGCTGATTCTCTGTTTTCTTACCATTCCAGGCTCTTGTCATTTTTCTCTTCCCTTTTCAAATTCCCAGGGACCCACTTTGCAATAATCAGAGATTAATTGTATAACTGGGAAGATTTCCAAACCAATCTGAATACAATCAAGAGAGAGAAACTGCATGGTAATTTGAATAAAGTAAAAGGTTAATATAAAGAAGTATCTGCTCTAATAGGGGATTAGATTTACAAAGGACCAGCTAATAAGAAGGGAAAAGAACTTTAAAGAATGGAGGAATACCAAGTATTTGATGTGGAGAAGCCACTACTCTTAGAGGTAAGAGCCGCCTGGATTAGAAAGGGCACATCTCTGGCTCATAGGATGGCAGAGAGGACACTGCTGGTGTCTTCTAAGGGGCTGGGACAACCTGCTTGTGGGGAAGCATCTCACCCAAGGCAGAGGTGCTGGGTGGGGAGATTTTGGCTGCTGAATGCTACTAGCTGCAACCACTGCAGGAGCCAGAGATTAGGACAAAGCATATAAAATTTAATAGCTCTTCTATATAAAACATTAAATATATATTGCATAAAGTTCCCTTTCACTGTGGCAGAAAAAGTTGTTCAAAGATCACACAAAATCTGTAAATGGTTGATTAGGTGGGCACAACCTAGCAGAAGTAAAACATCCAAGCAAAAATTACCACTACAATTTCTTAAAACTAAAGAAATCATATTTTTAAAAGACTGTGTTCATAAAAGCATGGGGGTGAGGAAGCCTAGGAAGGGAGCTATCAGAGAGCCTGAAGTGTGATGAATCATTGAAAGACAGAAAGAAAATGGAACCAAATGGACCAAAAAACATGAGCAGAAAAAGGAACCCTCCCCTCCTAGACAGCCACAACATGCACTGGCTATTAGGGCGGGAGCTGATGGGGGGTGAGACCAGCCTCATGGGCACAGGCTCTGGAGTCAGGAGATGCCCACCACCCACTGCCAGGGAAATCTAGACTCAGGTTACCCTTAAAAGGCTGACCTACAATTGCAGCAATGTCAGGCTTCAGGGTGGAAACTGGAAAGGCCTTGAAGGAAAAGGATCTCCTGCCTTGAAAGGGCCCCCAGGGACAAGAGAGCAGAGTTGGAAGCAACTCAGGACAGAAGACCTTGAGGGGCAGTGAGGAGAGGCAGCACTGACCAAAGAGGCTTGCACCAAATACCTACACCCAGCACAAAATCCTCACCCCCAGGACAAAACCCCAACCCCTAGTATAAAATCGTCTTCTTTGGTCACTGTGGGGTCTCTGGTTTGCCCATTTACCTCACAGCTAGGTACCCCAAAATGTAGTATTCTAGACAACAATAAGCAAATTCCACCAAATTACATGAAAAGTGCCATTCGCCTTCCTCCCCTGCCATTCGGGGAGAGGCTTGACATGCAAACCAAACAAGAGAACTGTAAAGGTAACGCTTGCCCTGCACAGAGCTGCAGCGGGCATCTCCAAATACTCATGGCAAACCAATGGGGCAGGGGTGAAGCAGCAGGACCAAGAGAATCTGGACGATAAACGTCAGCCAGGGACAGAAGAGCACCTGGAAAGAACCTCTGCTTCCCACCCTCAGAGGGCTAAGCACCTGCCACATTCATAAAATAAGACATAATGCTATGAGAAGAGAGCAGGCAAGAACATGGAGCCCAAACCTACCAGATACCACAATCTCAATATCATGGATAAAAGCCTCTGTAAAAACACCAGTGCTCCAGTTTTCAAACAACAAAATCCGACTTTCTACTGTTTGCAAGACAGTATACAATTTTTTTAATGTGGAAAATTTGAAATACAGTGATTATAAACACACACACACTACACATACTCATCTGGCAAACACGAACCAAAAAACAGGTGTGGCAATATTAACATCACAGAAAATACAACTCAAAGCAACAGCATTAAGTCAAAGAATAATGTTGTAAGACTAAAGGTATAACCAACCTAAAAATGTAATTATTAAGAATTTGTATGCCTCTGGGGACAAGACTGCCAGTTTCTACTCCATATCTATTCTATTTGTCTACCTTAGTAATAAAACCCCAATTTTATTCAGCCATAGGCCCAGGGTTAAAATCTGTTCCCTATGGCTAAAGTGGTCATGTTCTAGGCAGTGACATTTAAATGGAAGTTATAATAAATAAAAAAATAAAAGGAAGTTACTAGGTAGGGTTAACATTCATTACTTTAATTACTTTATACCTCACCCTTTCTTCTTGTATGATAACTGGATATAATATGCAGAGATCTGGCAATCATTTTGTGTTCATGAGGATGAGAGTGACATGCTGGTAGGAAAGAAAGCTAAAAGGAACATAGGCCCCTGGTGATTTCATGGAGCTACCACATCAGGCCTGATTTACAGCTTCAGACTCCTTTTACATAAAAATAAAATAAAAAATAAACCCTTACCCTATTTAAGCCTCTGCTTCTTAGGTCTCTGTAACATAGAGTTGAATGCCGTTTCTAACTCATAAGGCACATAACTACTTAGTTTCAAAATATGTAAAGCAAAATCTATTAGAGGAAATAAAAAAACTAAGGAAACTGATGAATCAACAATCAATGTGGGAGATTTTAATACAGCTATCTCTAAAATCAAGTGATCTTAAACATTACAATTAAAAGGGAGAGATTATCAGACTGGATTTTACAAAGCAAGACCCAACTTCATGCTGCTAGAGATGAACTTTAAATTTTAAAAATGCAGACGGGTAGAAAAAAAGATAGATGAAAGAAAAGGGATGCCATGTAAACACGAAGTCTAAGAATCAGCCAAAGTAGAAATGACAAGAATCATTCCATAATGATAAAGTGGGCAGTCCATCAATGCATAATTCTAAATGTGACACATCTGATAACAGCTCCAAAATGAATGTAGCAAGAATTAACAAAACTAAAGGGAGAAATGACAAATCCACCATCATGGCCTGAGATTTGTCAGTCCTTTCTCAGTAATTCATAGACAAAGTGGAGAGAAAATCAATAAGGATATAGAAAACTTGAATAACACTAGCTAACTCGACATCCCTGACATTTATAGACCATTCAACCAACAGCTATAGAACGCACATTCATTTCAAGTGCACATGAACAGCTTTCAAAACTGACTTTATCCTAGGCCAAAAATCAACAGATGAAGCAAGCAAAATGAGAGGTGATTTTGAGGACTTAACACAATCAGCAAGTTAGATCCAATAGCCCTCCACAGAACTCATAAAGGAAAACTATAGAATGATAACATTAATGAATATCAATGCAAAAATATTCAATAAGATACTAGCAAATAGAATACAGCTAAACATTAAAAAAATTATACATCACAATCAGGTGGGCTTTATATCAGGAATGCAAGGTTGGTTCAACATCTGTGAAACCATAAATGTAATTCACCACATAAATAGAAGCAAAACCAAAAACTATATGTTCCTCTCAATAGATGCAGAAAAAGCATTCAACAAAATTCAGCATCTTTTTCTGACAAGAACATTTAATAGGCATAGATGGGACATTCCTTAAACTGATAGAGGCCATCGACAACAAACTCACAGCCAGTATCATACTGTGGAGTAAAACTGAAAGCATTTCCACTTAGAACTGGAACCAAACAAGGATGTCCACTGTCGCCACTCCTATTCAACACAGTGCTGGAAGTTCTAGCCATTTTTTTTCAAACCAAATGAACCAGTGTCAAAAATTGTCCACATGTCTGGCTGTTGCAGGCAGCCTCCAAGATAACCCCAGTGGCCTCCTGGGAATCACGCCCATGTATAGTGCCTCCACTCCCAGTAAGTATGGATAGACTTAGTGATTCCCTACTAGGAAACAGAATAAGGTGGATGCAATACTGTGTGACTCTCATCCAAGGCTGTATGGCCTCACACTTGCCATCTCTCCAATGACTCCTCCAGGAGAAACCAGCTGCCATATGCTGACAACCACATGGTGAGGAACTGCAGCCACCTGCTAACATCATCCTGCCAGCTTCCCTCCAGCCCCGGTCTAATCCTCTCATACCTGGAGTCCCCCTGACAGCTTGTTAAAACCTCACAAAGGATCTTGAGTAAGTTCACCTACTGAACTGTTTCTAGATTCTTGACTCTGTGAGATAATAAATGTTTGTTCCTGTAAACTACTAAGTGTAGGGGTAATTTTTTGTGTATTAAATAACTAATACACAAACCATTAAAAAAAAAAACAACTCAATGTAGTTCCCAAACCAAAATTAATACTATGTACTTTGCCTGACCACAAAGCAATACAATTAGATATTAATGACTAAAAAAAAAAAGAAAGAAAGAAATCATTCTTTGTACTTTTAAATCCTAACCCATTTCAATAACTCTTGGTTAAAGATATGATCAAAACTAAAGTTACAAACTACTGTATTTATAAATGAATAAAAATGAAAATATCCAAACCTACAGGGTACAACCAAATATATTAAGGAAAATTTCTAGCTTAGAAATGTAGTATTGATTAGAAACAAGGAAAGATGTAAATAAACTAATCACCTAAGAAACTAGATAAAAAAGGATACAAAATAAATGCTACAAACATAAAAGGAAAGAGTTGATAATAAAGATTAAACCATTAATTAACTAAATGTTTTAGATAATTCAGTAAAACCGTAGACATAGCCTCTGAGAAGACCAGTGAAAGAAAAGAACTTTGGTCATTTCTCATTTCTAACTTGTCAGAAGAGAGAGAAAGAGGAAGAGAAAAAGGAGTACATAAACAAACTCAGAAGGCAGAAAGGATCATAACTCCAGATAGAGATTCAATGTGTGTTTCTAAAGACTGTGTATAATTACATGATGATAAAAATTGAAAATCTGATTGAAATGATAATTTTCCAGTACTGTCCAGTAGAACTTTCTGTGCAGGTAGAAATGTTCTGGGTCTGCATTATTCAGTATGCCAACGAATAGCCACATACAACTATTGAACAATTGAAATGTGGCTCATACAACTGAAGCACTGAATTTTTTATTTTATCTAATTCTAATGAAACTTCAATAACCACAGATGGCTGGTGAAACTCAATAGACTAGACAGTTCTAGGGAAAAATGCAAAAATTAAAGAAGAGATAGAAAATTTAGCTTAAAACCTATTCAAAAATTTGAAAGAGCAAAGATCTACTCTAATACATTTTCCAGTCTTAGATGTTTTTAATAAGTTCTATTAAACTTTTATAAACAATAATCCATATTACAAATATGAGTATAGAAAAAGATCAAAAACTTCCCAATTATTTCTCCAATGCTAACCATGATACCAAATTCCAGCAAGAAGGCATGCACACACATACACATGCACACAGAGATACAGGGAAGTAACACAGAATCCCAACATCTTGGCAAGCAGGATTTAGCAAATCTACTTGGCCTATGAGCCAAATCTATTCTCTTGCCTTTTTTTATATGGCCCACAAGTTAACAATGGTGTCTATTTTTGTTTTTACTTTTTTAATGGTTGGAAATCAGCTTTGGCTATAGAAATGATAATGTTTCCTAATGAATTCAATCTAAAACTAGAAGGCAAAATAGTTATACGTGAAATAGTGACAAAAATTATTATGCTTATCATTTACTGTCCTAGAAAAAATATTATATTCTATTATTGCAGTTTGATTTTTATCATTAAAAAAATTAAGAAAATTTATTTTTTCTCTTACTATCTAAGTGCCTATATAATATCTTTGATTTCACCTCTTGGCCTACAAAGTCTAAGATATTTACTTGATCCATTACAGGTAAAATTACCACCCTACATTTAAACAACTATGGTTTATGCTCCATGTCCATTGCTCATCATAGTTACTCAACAGCTAGGTCTGGCCTTGAATGTTCCTGGTCACTGAGTCACAGGAATACACAGCCCTAGTTGACTTGCGGTGGCAATAAAATGCTTAGCCCCAAAGCGTGACATTAATTTCAGGTTCACTTCCAACTCACTGGCCAAAACTATTAACATGGCTCAATCCAGTCCTAACAAGTCCAAGAAAGTCAATGCCACCACATGCTCAAAAGGCAGAGCACTGCCCTAATGACACACCTATGGTGGGATGAATAGTGGCCCCAAAAGCCGCATCACATCCTAATCCCTGAATCTGTGAATATGACATTATTTGGGAAAGGGTCCTTTGTTGCAGCAGCCTTTGGAAACTGATACATCACCCTAGAGAACTATCTCAGAAATGGATACAGATGAAATAACCCTAAATTAAATTCTGTCAAATCAAATCCAAAGGCGTATTGCAATAATACTTGAAAATGGCTAAAAGGGACTCACTCCAGGAACAAAATAATGGTTCAACATTAAATCAATGTTAAAGTAATATAATTTATCATTTCGACAAGTTAAGAAAAAAGATCTAAATAAACAAATATTTAATAGAATTCAATACATATTCCCAATGAAACTTGTAACAAACTTGGGATGAGAGCAAGAGTCTTTAACTTCCTAAAGAGTATCTACCAGAAACCTACTACTAACAGCATACTTAATGAAAAACAGTAGAGAAAATCTAATTAAGTCAAGAATAAGATAACTATTCCCTCTATTCACCCTGCCATCCAATATTTCATTGGAAATATTTGCCAGTGCATAATAAGAAAAGAAAAAGAGGTATTAATATTGGTGAAAGAGAGACAATGCATCATTATTGTAATACAGTATGTCTATCAACTTAGAAAATCCAGTGGAATCAACTGATTTTAGAACTAGTTAGAATCATTAGGACAAAAGGAGACTCAGTCTGGTGGCTATATCCGAGTCTAACCAACACATCCACTAGGAAAGTAATTGCAAAATGTTGTGGAGAAAGAAGGTGCTCCCAAGAGCAACTCAAATTGTCATACCTAGGAATAAATTCATTAGGAAACATACAAGATAAAAATGAAGAAAACTAGAAATTTTTACTAGAGGAAAAAATTACAATGATCCTGAATGAAAAGATTTACTACTGTTAAGATTCAAATTCTTCACAAATTCATCTATAAAGTTGATGCAATTCCAATAAAATTTTCAAGAATTTTTTTATTAATTGTGTCAAGGTAGTACTTAAAAATCATGTAGAAAATTGCCAAGAAAATAGTCTTTAAAACAATGAAGGGCAATTTCTTGCTCAAATGTGCTGATAAAGTTACAGCAGATATAATAGTGTGACTTCAGGACATCAGTAAACAGATAGATAATGGAACTAAATGGAGTGATCAGGAACAGATCTAGATGTTAATAATAATTTCGTACCAGATATTGGAGGCTTTTCAGATTGTTAGGGATAAAACAACTGTTACTAGAGAAATCAGATACCCGTTATTTAAAAAATAAAAACTAACCTCTCACTGTCTGCAATGGTTTGAATGTCCCCTCCAAAAACTCGTTGGCTCCCAATATGGCAGAACTGAGAGGTGGGGCTTTAAGAGGTGGTTAAATCTTCTAGGTTCTGCCCCCATAAATAATCTATTCATGGATACATGGGTTAATATAATAAGTTAATGGATTAATAGGGTTATCGTGGCAGGGCAACTGGTAGCTTTCTAAAAGGAAGAGAGACCTAAGCTAGTACATGAGCATACTATACCCCAGGCCATGGGATGCCCTGGGCCACCTCAGACTTCAGCAGAGTCCCCATCAAGAAGGCTCTCCCCAGACGTGCCTCCTCAACTTTGGACTTTCCAGATCCAAAACTCCATCTTTTTTCTTTATAAATTACCTAATTCAGGTATTCTGTTATAAGCAACAGAAAATGGACTAATCTACCACCAAAGAGCAAAATCCAGGTGGATTATAAAAATACTAGGTGAAATTATAAACCCAAGCATTTATAGTCTTGGTAGAAACAGACAAAATCCAGAAAAGAAAAGACTTATCTATGTGACCACATAGATTTAAAACTTCTTGACAAGAAAAGATCCTATAAGCAATATCAAAATAGTAGGAGAAGAAGAAGTGAAAATAACTGCAAAGAATTAAAAATTACAACACATAAACATAATATATAAAATGTATAATATATAAAGCATTCCTACAGATGAGGAAAAAGACAAATTAAAAAAATGAGAGGAGAATATATACAGGCAAGCCATAGAAAACAAAATAAAAATACCTAATAAACTTTTGAAATAACGTTATACTTTAGTAGTAATAAAATTAATGTGTATGTATATATATCTATATATAATTTTTTTTTTTTCTGGAGACAAGGTCTTGCTCTGTTACCCAGCTTAGAGTATGTTGGCATCATCCTAGCTAACTGCAAACTCCTGGGCCCAAGCAAGCCTCCTGCCTCCCGAGTAGCTGGGACTACAGGCATGTGCAGCCATGCCTGGCTAATTTTTCTATTTTTCATAGACATAGGGTTCTCACTATGTTGCTCAGGCTAGTATCGAACTCGTGGACTCAAGCAATCTTCCTGCCTCAGCTTCCCAAAGTGCTAGGATTATACATGAACCACCACTCAGGGTATACTAAGTCTACAAGAAAATCATTTTCATCCCCCACACATTGACAACTTTTATTGGTGGTGGTGGCATGTGTTAGTAAGGATGGTCAGGTGGACATTCCCATATGCCATGTTTAGAACAAATTGGCAAAAACATTGTAATCTTTCACCCAGTAGTTTTACCTCTAAAAATATTTTTTCCTGAAATATTTTTAAATGTCTATAATCATTTACATTAAAATAATTTCCATCAAAATTTTACTTCACATAAAAAAAGGACTGAGTAGCAACAGAGTTAAACTAATAACCATCAATAATTTTAAAACACAAAGGAATGTTTAGAACAAAAGAAAAATCATGATATCAAATTGTATAATAGTAGCCATAATAATAGTACAAGGAATAGTAAATGTTAACAGCGCTGAACACTTAGGTGACAGACACTATGTACCAAAGACTGTTTTAAGCCCTTCCTGTGTGTTATTTATTATACACAATTCCATTAAGAGGTAACTCCTACTTTAATGCCTATTTTAAAGATAAAATGATACATGGAAGGCTTGGGTGGATACACTATAAGGCCGCATTCATGTATATGAAGTAACTAGGCCAGTGATTTTCAACTGGTGTGCCATGAAAACTTTTAAAGATCATTAATTAAATTATTTTCAAAAGAAGTTCAAAGTACAGGAAGTATTTCATTTACTCTTTTAAAAATTTTTTTATTTCAGATTGATATGACGCTTCAGATTGTAATGGTTAGGTTACAATGTTTGCATTTATAAGGTAAAGTCCCTGTTGTAGAAGTGTCCTGCACCCAGGAGGTGTGCCGTACACCCTTACATTGTGCCGATTAGGTGGGAGCACGCCAGTCCCCTCGCCTCCATCCCTTTCTTTCCTACCTCCTTCCCCCTCCCCCTAACTTGAATTACATTGCATTTTTCTCCTGTGTGAGTATGTATTATTTCATCTATTGGCTTCATACTAGTATTGAGTATATTGGATATTTGCTTTTCCATTCTTGTAATACTTCACTAAGAAGAATGTGTTTTGGCTCCGTGCCCATGGCTCAGTGGTTAGCCTCATGCACTGAGGCTGGTGGGTTCAAACCTGGCCCGGGGCCTGCTAAACAACAATGACAACAACAACAACGAAAAAGCTGGGCGTTGTGGCGGGCGCCTGTAGTCCCAGCTACTTGAGAGGCTGAGGCATGAAAATCACTTAAGCTCGAGAGTTTGAGGTTGCTGTAAGCTGTGATGCCATGGCACTCTACCAAGGGCCACATAGTGAGACTGTCTCAAAAAAAAAAAAAAGAAGAAGAAGAAGAATGTATTTCAACTCCATCCAGATTAATAAAAAAGATATAAAATCTTCATCTTTTTAAAAGCAGAATAGTATTCCAAGGTATATATACACCACACCATAGTTTATTAATCTATTCCTGGGTTGATGGACATTTAGTTTGTTTCCACATCTTGGTGATTGTAAATTGAGCTGTGATAAACAATTTCATGCAAATGTCCTTATGATAATTTTTTTTCTTCTGGGTAGATGTTTAGTAATAGGATTGTGGGATCAAATAAGACATCTATTTTGAGTTCTTAGAGGATTTTCCATACTTCTTTCCAAAGATGCTGTATTAGTTTGTATTCCCACCAACAATATAAAAGTGTTTCCTTCTCTCCACATCCATACCAGTATCTGCAGCTCTGAGATTTTGTGACGTGGGCTATTCTCACTGGGGTTAGGTGACATCTCACAGTGGTTTTGATTTTGCATTTCTCTGATGATTAAGAACAATGAGTATTTTTTCATATATTTGTTAGCCATTTATCTGTCATCCTCAGAGAAGGTTCTGTTCATGTCTCTTGCCCAGTGACAGATGGGATTGTTTGCTCTTTTTTTCTTAATTAATTTGAGTTCTCTGTAGAGTCTAGTTATCAACCCTTTGTCAGGTTTGTAACATGCAAATATCTTTTCCCATTCTGTAGGTTGTCTATTTGCTTTAATTATTGTGCCCTTGGCTGTGCAGAAGTTTTTCAATTTAATTAAGTCCCATTTGTTTATTTTTGTTGTTCTTGCAATTGCCACTGAAGTTTTCTTCAAAAAATCTTTCTCCAGGCCGACATTCTCAAGTTTTTCCCATGCTCTTCTTCTAAGATTTTAATGGTTTCATATCTTAGATTTAAATATTTATCACTCTTTTTTCTTTATCAACATAATTTAAGTGTGCCATGGAAGTTTAACCATAGGTTCAAGTGTGCTGTGAGACAAAAAAGGTTGAAAACACTGAGGTAGGTGGTACTGCACTGAACCGCAGAGATCATACGTGCTCTGAGGTCAGGTGATGAAGGTTTGCAGGTGACCTTGGAGGTTGCAGGTGGAAATTCCACTACTTATGCTAGACAGCAGGGTAAAAGAAAGGCCAGAGACACAGATGCCATCTCCAAACCGAAGCAAATGTTTTAGCTTTGTGAGTGGGTTGGCACAAATGCAGCTGAGTCTTAACCTCCTAAAAATAACACCAGATGGCTATGATTCATAACCAGGCTGACCCTAAACAGCCTAAGCTGTCCAGAGCCCCATCCCTTTATTCTCTCCCTCCCCAATGCCCCAACCAGAGTCTAATTCCTTTAAGATGCTAACACTAAGTTCTACTCTGCCCAGAGCACTCGAGGAGTTCGAGACCACCCTCGAACAAGTTCAAGTCAAGTTCGAGCAAGAACAAGACCCTGTCTCGAATAAAAATTAAAAAAACTAGCTAGATGTTGTGGTGGGCACCTGTAATCCGAGCTACTTGGGAGGCTAAGGCAAAAGGATGGCTTGAGCCCAAGACTTTGAGTTTGCTTTGAGCTATATAATGCCACAGCACTCTACCCAGGGTGACAGAGTAAGACTCTGTCTCAAAAAAAAAAAGATGGAAGCATGGAATTTTGAAACTTTATTATCACCCAAAGAAAAATTTGCAGACAAGAAGAAAGAAAGGCTCTGAAGTAGACAGTGCTTATGCAAGGGAATTCTCAAGGAACAGCAGTGCTTGGCCTGGGGTGGGGTGGGAAGAGTAGAGAAGGAGTCACCAGCGTACACCCCTCACACCAGCTGATACTGCCGATCCAGACAGCGAACAGCTCAATTAGCAATCAGCCCTGTCTTTCTGCCTCATGAAAAGATAACCTGATTTCCGTGCAAGGGTAATATATTTGATAATTCAAAACTCTCTAAAAGCCCCTATAGAATAATTTAAAAGGATGAGAATAGAAATGAGAAAATATGAAGATGGATGGCAGCGAACCAGCCCTGTGAAACTCGGCTGCAAGGAAGATACTGATAGAATCGTGAAAACGTCAGACGATTAAAACTTCCCAGCGATGCACGTCAAAGGCTAAGGCTTCTAAGGGGACAATTTAAAGCCCCTATCAGCGTGTCACTAAAGCACCATGTGTTCTATGGCTCCTACCAATTTATGACCTGGCAGTGTGCTGTTGCGACATCTGAGACATCCCAGCCCCACCAACTCCAGTGCAGGACTGGGAGACGAGCAGCCGCAGTGTACTGAGATTATTAACCACAGCCCCGAAGCCGCTTTCATCTAGAAAGCGAAAATGGCACTTGATGCTGAAGCCCAAGGCACCCTGGCAGGAGAGCATTATTGAGGCTGGTGAAGACATGCGCGGGATGATGGGTGGAGGCGCTGGTTCCCACCCTGCAGGACTTTGCATGGTGCTGGAGTGAGGGCTGGATGCTGGTCAGGAGGAGCAAGAATGGATCCCCCTCCTTTAATACCTGGGTAGGGAACAGGCTTAACATCCAATTCCACTTTTATCACCTCCACCTGCCGCATCGTGTACCCACAGCGTGCCAGGTAGTGTTGGAAATGAGGACACAGAGATGAACCAAACAGACACGGTCTCGACATTCACGGCACGTTCAGCCTACGGGAATCTTTCTGTGCCATTTGGTCCTTACTGCTCACTCTGCCATGGCAGCATGAAAGTGCTGTTGACAATACGTAAATGACAGGCATGACTATGCTTTAATAAAGTTTTATTTACAAAAACTACAACCTACTCACTACAACCCTCTGAGCTAGTATTATGCCCACTTCACTGATGAGAAAACTAAAGCATAAAAAGGTCTCCGCAGGAAGAAGGCCTGTGTGGCTAGATGAGAGAGCGAGGACACAGCCAGCTGGGGCCAGGCTGGAGACCGGGCGAGGGGCTGGCTGTTGCGTGGAGGCCTTGCAGGCCGTATTTGAAGTGAGCCATTGTGCTATGGGAAGTTGTGACAAGCTTGTGCACAGAGGAGAAATATAATCTGGTTCACTATTTTTTTAATGATTACCTGCTAGGGAGAGAAGGGTAGGGGGAGGGGTAATAACCTAGTCAGGGCCAATTAGGTGGCCACTGCCATGGTCCAGACGCACGGTGGTCACGGCCTGAGATTATGGAAGCAGCAGAGCTGGGGGGAAGGAGGGGATTTGAAACATGGTTTTAGAGACTTGTTGATGCTTGGGATACAGATGGTGAAGAAAGAGGCTGTGTTAAGAGTCAGAAGGAAAGACTGTAGGAAGAACAGGTACAGGCTGAAGATCAAGAGTTCAGCCTTGGTCGAGCACCATGGCTCACGGCCATAAGCCCAGCTCTCTGGGAGGCCAAGGCAGAGGATCGCTTGAGCTCAGGAGTTCAAGACCAGCCTGAGGAAAAGTGAGACCCTGTCTCTTCTAAAAATAGAAAAATTAACCACGCCTTGCAGTAGGCTCTTATAAATACTCAGGAGGCTGAGGCAGGAGGATCACGTGAACCCAGAAGTTTGAGCTTGCTGTGAACTAGGCTGATGCCAATGCACTCTATCGAAGGTGACAAAGTGAGAGACTGCCCTCCCGCAAAAAGTTCAGCCTTGGCCAGGCACTGCTGAGATGACTGTTGGATAGACACCCTTAGTGTCTGTGGGGGATGGGTTCCAGGACCCCCACAGATACTAAAATCCACAGCTGCTCGAGTCCCTGGCGTAAAATGGCATAATATTCGCCCATAACCTATGTGCACCCCCGAGTATACTTTAAATCATATCTAGGTTACTTATAATACCTAATACAATGAAAATGCTGTGTAAATATTTCTTATACTGTATTGTTTAGAAAATAATGGCAAGGAAAAAAGTCTGTACATGGTTAATACAGACCAAACATCCTTGTTTTTTAATATTTTCAGTCTTTGGATGGTTGAACCACAGAGGCAGAATCCACAGATCTGAAGAGCCAACTGCACAGGATTTGGGAGGCAGAGAGATGCCACAGAGTCTTCCCACTCCCCACCCCCAAAGTTTTCCAGCCGTCACTAAGGTTTGCAGTTCTCATCATCAGCCTCACGTCTCTGGGTGAAGATTCTCAATCTGCAGGAGGGCACTATTGAATAGCTGCCAACGTGTCGCATACTCGCACAGCACTAGGCTCAGCTGATCGGATCTGCACGTGCTCTCAAGAGGGAGAGCAGACACAGGACAGGGCCTTTTTGATGATGAGAGACCAGCCCGGGGCAGGTCCTGGGAGGGGGTCCGAACGGCAGGCATCTCAAGGGGACACTGTCAATTAGGGCCCGCATGAAAGATTGGAACCAAATCACCTGTCTTAAGCCCCAATCCCTGACTGCGGAAACAAAGATCGCAAAGAGAAGGGCCCGAGATTTCTGTGCAGTGATTGTCACCCAGCAGAGAGACAGAAAACTGGTTTAGACAGAAGCCATTTCCACTGTCTGCCAGAAAGGTCCATGCCCAGGCTCCCTGCAGGATGCCTCGGGGATGATCAAAGAAAGTCTGCGTGACCTGGCTCAGGTCTCGGCAGGCAGAGGTGTCCAAGGGGCATTGGAGTTTTTCTTACAGTTCTGAAGAACGACTTGCTCTGGCTACTCGCTTCCCCCTGAAAATGTGGACGTGCCATGTCCTGCCAAACCTGCCTTCCTTTGCACCTGACGCAGACTCGGGAATCACACCGCATGCTTCCGCGTCCTCGTGGGACATTGGACCGTGTAACCTTAGGCAAGTCTGACTCTGTGCCTGCGACTTCTCACCTATGAACAAAGCCACAACACCTCTTTATATTGTACCTCTCTCTACCGCACTTCGCAGTGTCCCATGTTTTATAAATTGGAAGTTGGTGGCAATCCCACATTGAGCAAGTTTCTCGGTGCCATTTTTCCAACAGCATGGACTCACTCCATGTCTCTGCGTCAGATTTGGGTAATTCTCACAGTATGTCAAACCTTTTCATTGTTATTATATCAGGGTGATCAAAGATCACTACTTGAAGCTACTACTGTAATTGTTTGGGGGGCCCCACGAACTGTGCCCACAGAAGATGGAGACCCCAATGAATAAATAGTGCGTGTTCAATAGTGCATGTTCTGACTGACCCACTGACCCACTGTCCCATCTCCCTCTCCTCTGGCTTTCCTATTCCCCAGGAGACAAAACTGAAATCAGGTGATTAATGACCCTACAGTGGCCTCAGATCTACGTGTTCAAATAAAAAGAAAAGTCTCACATTTCGCACTTTAAATCAAAAGCTGGAAATGGCCCCACTTAAAACACCGACTTTCAGGAGAGACACTTCATAATGTCCCTAGAGGCTCCCTGCACTGGTCTCCTCCACGGGCCAGCTAGCTCACCAGGGAGAGCCAGGGAAAGAGACAGCTAGGAAGAACCCTCTTCTAGTCAGAACAAACCTCAAACACTGGCCTCACAAACTCCCCTTGGGGAACACTTTTACAATGCTGGTGGGATTGCAAACTAATACACCTTTATGAAAAGAAGTACGGAGAATTCTCAAAGAGCTAAAAATCAACCTTCCATTTGACCCCACAATCCCATGACTAGGTATCTACTCAGAAGAACAAAAATCATTTACCACAAGGACATTTGCACCAGAATGTTTATAGCAGCTCAATTCACAATTGCCAAGTCGTGGAAGCAATTCAAATGCCCACCAACCCATGAATAGATTAACAAACTGTGGCATGTGTCTACATGGAGTTCTATACAGCCATAAGAAAGGAGGGAGACGTTACACTGGATGCAGATGAAACACATTCTTCTTGAAGTATCTCAAAAATGGGGGGGAAGTATCAATGTATTCAATACTAATATGAAAACCATATATAAATTACACGCCCACACGAATGATAAAACACAAAAAAAGTCTAGCAAGGGGGAGAGGAGGAAGGGCAATTGATAGGATCTCACCCCATGTGCACAATGTAAGCGTGTTCTGCATGTCCCCTGGGTGAGGACACAACTACAACTTGAACTTCACCTTTAATTAAAAAGTATATTAATGAAACATTTGTACTTTCATATAATTTGAAATAAAAATATTTTTTAAAAATTTAAAAACTCCCCTTGGATTAGATCACAGAGCAATTTATGCCTAGGGCATTGTTGAAAATAATAGAGCAATCAGCTGCCAATTATTGCAGCCTAAGAACTGGGTGTAGGCAGGACGCTGTGGCTCACACCTGTAATCCCAGCACTCTGGGAGGCCCAGGCAGGTGGCTTGCTTGAGCTCACGAGTTTGAGACCAGCCTGAGCAAAAAGCAAGACCCTCTCTCTACTGAAATAGAAAACCTGAGGTAAGAGGACCAAGTTGAGCCCAAAAGTTGGAGGTTGTTGTAAACTATGACACCACGGCACTCTACCCAAGGCAAAAGCTTGAGACTCTGTCTCAAAAAAGTAAAAAATTAAAAAAAAAAAAGAACTGGGTGTGACACCAAATGAGGAAGACCGTTTTATAGAGAGATCAGGAAAGAGGCAGAGAAAGCCTTGACAAACCCACCCCACTCCAGCATGACTGTGCACATGCCCTTCACCCTGGAACTAGATCATTTCACTTTTCCTCTATGGATAAAGGCCAATATTTAAAGTGGGCACAGCATGAACTAAGGATACTTCTCAATCACCACATTCGTAGAATTACATGCAATTTAGGTAACGTTTGCAAAGCACCTTGAAGACTATTAAGAACACCCTGCATGTTGGGGATCATCATTATTTAACAGGGCGACCAACATAAGGTAATGATTAGAGCATAAATTCTAGGGTGGGGCAAGTGGTTCAAAGCCCCCAAATCACCACTTCCTGGCTTTGGAGGTTACCTAACTTCTCTAAAATTCAATAATCTTACCTGTGAAATACACCATGTATCTCCTAGAGAAAATGTTTGTAAATTCCTAACACATTGCCTGGTGCAACCAGTGGCTCCCAGGGACAGTTGTTGGAAAACACAAAGTAATGCTGATAAAGTCACCATGGACACACAATTTGATGAGACCCCAAAATTCAATCTGAAAATAGAAAATGGATACTAATTCATTAATTTCTTGGAAGAAATTAGATTTAAGGAAAAACTGACCTACTGCTTTTAAAAAATTCATTTGCTCATCTAGTAGATGTTCCTGGTATATTTGCATATTCCCAACATCCCCAAGTTAGTTCTGCTCTGCAAAGATAGCTGGAGAGCATCCAAGGGTATTTGCTGATGGTATACAAAGATATACATTGTAGTGGTTTTGACTGACATTAGAAAGACTTCCAGCAGTTTCTCACAGGCACTAAAGGATTATTCTTTTATCTTTCAACTTCTCTTTAATACAGATCACGTGAATATTATTTAGCTGTAGCCATGTTGCTTCTGGCAGAAACACTGAATGACCTTTTTGAGTTTATACTTTACATTGGTCCCTGTCTGGACACTTTGTTCTCTAGATGAGAAGGTGATTCAATTTCCATAGGAGAAATGGTTTGATAGTTTCAGTCAATTCAAGAGGAAAGCAGCTTAGCTTTGTTACATCAATACTCATTTTTAAGCAAGCTGCCCTGGGAGTTTTCTTAACTGCAGCCTTCAAAATGTTTTAATGTCTCAGTGTTGGCCTTTACTACATATCTTGCAGATAACAAATCATCCCCAGACACCCATGTTTACCCAGATACACCACATACCATGTATGCGTTAATTTTTTAAGTCACAAACTCTCCTAATTTTATCTACTGAAAATATCCCTGGTAAAATAATGCTTCATTATTCTTTGTATCCCCAGGTTAGTACAAAATGTACAGATGAGGGGGTCTTCTGCTTCACATGGGGCAGAATCTGACTTGTCATGAGATTGCTTCTTCAATTCTTATTGGTTTCCCAAGACATGCATTAACCTTACTAGAATACAGAGTTCATTCATTCCCTTGCGGTTTACATTTTTTTAAAGCACAGATCATGGGCCTAGGCTCTTCTTCAATAGGATCAAAAAAGGAGCTCAGAGGGGAATGGAGAGAAGCCCAGCTGCTGACTAAGGAAGTCTGGAGGGACCATGGAAACACCATAAGAACACTGTGACTCAATTGACCAAGCATGTTCCGCACAAAATACGGATTCCATATTCAGACATGGTGTGAACCCTGCATCCCACAAAACCCCAAGTAGTGATAAAATCAACCAATTGGCACTCAGCAATCTTTGTCTGAAAAGGAAAAGAATGTGACTATGTGGTAACCAAGGTAACCAATGACCAATAGAAAAGGACAAAGGTGTGCAGAGACAGACTCAGAAAGACCAATGAAAAAGTCACACAAACAACTTCAAAGAAAGAAAAAGAAGAAATTTACACCTTTACACACCATCTCTGTGTTGAGGTCTGTCTCTCCTCACTCCCAACTTCCACCTCTCCAGAAGTGCACTGTGCTTCTTTCCTTAAATAAATTTTTCCTTTGTTATACTAAAGCATGTGTGAATTTGATGTTGCTTTCTGTTTCTACTCACTTTCACCTTCTATCCATGCCATACATCAGCAGACCTTGCTACTTCTGCTGAATAATCAAACCAGGTCAGCTGGGTTTGGGGAACTAAACCCTGTACCCTCACATTTCTAGCAAAAAGTTAGGTCCCTGGGTCATTGCTGTGGCTCAAGCTGGCCATGGGGAACCTCTCTCCAACCCCACTGCCCATCCTCCAGCCAGCCCAGGCCCCTACCCTCTCTTGCCTGGACTGAGGCTATAGTCTCCCCACTCTAGTTTCAGCTCCCTTCAAGACTCCTTCTGAGCAAGTTCAAAACATGAAAGAATCTGCAAAGGATAGTGTGAGCACCAAGAAAAGGTTGTATTCCTTCTTAAATTCTGTAAAAAGCATTTTTTAAATTCAAAACAATGTTTTTGTACATGGATAGCTTCTATAATGCTTAAGTCAGGACTACGAGTGTGCCCATCACCCAAATAGTATTCACTGTAACCATTAGGCAGGTTTTTAACCCCTCCACTCACCCCTCATCCCCCTCTTCTTGATTGCCAATGACTTTTTCTTCTCTCTATGCCTGTGTGTACCCACTGCTTAGTTACAAATTACCAGAAAGTACATGTGGTATTTGTTTTTCCACTCCTGAGATACTTCATTTAGGATAAATGGTGTCCAGTTCCATCCAAATTGCTGCAAAAGACATTAATTCATTTCTCTTAATGGCTGAGTAGTAGTTCATAGTATACATATACCGCATCTTGTTAACCCACTCATCAATTGAGCACTTGGGCTGATTCCATAATATCTTTGTGATTTTGAATTGTGCTGCAATAAACATTGCAGTGCAGGTGTCTTTTTGATGTAAAATGCATTCAAGACTGAAGTAATGCCGTCTTTCTTTACTGAGAAATCTATAAAGCATAAAGCCCATTGGCTAATAATGCTCTATGCACACATCTGAGCTCTGCCTCACAATGAAATCTTCAAGAGCAAATGGCTACAGGCAAGGGGGTCTATGAGGACCCAGTGTTGAACTATTAATGCCCATCAATATTTGCCAGGTGCAGTGGCTCACGCCTATAATCCCAGCACTCTGGGAGGCTGAGGCAGGTGGATCGCTTGAGCTCAGGAGTTTGAGATATATTTCGAGAAAGAGTGAGAAAGAGTGAGCCCTCATCTCTACTAAAAAATAGGAAAACTAGCCAGGCACCATAGCGGGTGCCTATAATTCCAGCTACTCCTGAGGCTGAGGCAAGAGGATATCTTGAGCCCAAGAGTTTGAGGTTGCTACGAGCTATGACACCATGGCATTCTATCCAGATTAACAGAGTGAGACTCTGTCTCAAAAAAAAAAAAAAATGCATCAACCTTGATAAGCCACCTGAAGCATCACTCAGGAATAAATCCTGTATTGTCCCCACCAGGAGTAGGAGGTAAAATGGCAGAGTGGACATACCACTCTTTTTCTGCCCTATTCTGTTCTAACCACTGGTGTGCTGGCCCTAGCTTATACCAGTCTGAGAGAGGTGACTGTTAAATTTTCAGGAGTTTTGTGAGCTGGTTGTTAAACATAATTGTTATTAAAAACTAAGTTATATAAACTTACAATAAAACATAGAAAAATAGCTAATAATCACTCAAAAGTCATCATTTCCCAATTATATTACTACCCTTTATGATTATGTATGCTCTTGAGGTTATTTACATCTGGTATATCAGCATGGAGAAAATACCAGACCATTCCATACCATACCATACTTGGAGGCTCTAGGGTAGAGTGCTCATTGTCTTTGTGCCACTGGACTTTCAAAAAAATTACGCACATTGATTTTTAAAAGTTTACAAAGTAAGAAAAACAAAAGGAGCCCACAGCCCTCCCTGCCTCCCTGGTTGGGGGATTCAACATTTCCTGGAGTGTAACGCACACAGCCCTGGTAGTTCCCGAGTGGATGGCAGGAGCAAAGGGTGAAGACTTATTAATAGTAGTAATAGTTCAGTATTTATTTTTATTTGCACTAAGAAAAAAAAACATAAATGATAAATACAGTGATTGTTGCTAAATGATAGTGCAGGCACTATGGGAATACAGCAATTGTGGCGGGGGAGTTCAGATGACTAGTACCTTGCAGAAAGAATATCGTCACCTTGGCAATAATCCTGCCAGAACTAGTACTTTCAAGTCTGCCAAGTTAAGCAGAAACTTAAAAGAAATAGGTATTTTGATCTCAAATACAGTTTAAGGGAGGTGGGCATTTAATAGGACAGAGGGGATGCTGGCCTTCTCTGGTTGGCTTTGACACCCCATCCCCACCTTGGACACACCTTTCCACCTGCTTACTTCACCCCCAAAACTCCAAACACAGTAATACACGTATACATGTGGGCAGGGCATCGTACAGGAAGAGGTGGCTGTTCCAGGGAGGAGACCACTCTTCTGAGACCTGGGTGCCTCCCCCATCCCCAAGAGAGGGTGATATCATGGAGGGAAAGGACGTGGGACTTGGAGAGCAGGCAGAGCCAGCTTTGAGGAGTACAAGATCCTCCTGGAGGCTTGGGCAAGTCGCTGTCCCCCTGAGACTCAGTTTCCTCATCAGTAAAAATGGCACACGTTTGATGTGAGGTGATGAGAACACAGCTTATCTCTGTGGTCCTTCCCCAAACCCTTAACTCTATTCTAATCCTGGGGGATAAAATCAGACAACTAAAGTCCCCAATTAAGAGACTCTCTACATGACCGGTACTCCTCAAAACTGTCAAGATTAACTGTGAGAAACTGTCATAGCCAAGAAGACTGTAAAGAGACAGGTGAACTCAAGGTAATGTGGGATCCTGGAACAGAAAAAAAGACATCCAGTTAAAAACTAAAGAAATCTGAGCAAAGTGGGGACTTCGGCTAATAATAATGTGTCATTCTTATAAAAATGTGCCATGCTGATGTAAGGCATCATTAATAGGGGAATCTGGCTCTGGGGTAGAGAACCTCGCCGGACAATCTTTGCAATTTTTCTATATACCTAAAACTGCTCTAAAATTATAATTTCTTTTAAACATGGAGACATAACCCCCAAAGGGTTAGGGGGCAGAGTACAGGAAGTAAGTGGCATACTTAAGTCTCTCCTATAAATGATTGTTTCCTTTTACCACTGAAAGCAAATCAAATTACAATACACTATATGTATCATTCCACACTCCAGAGCCCAAACTGGGCAGTCTCATTGGATAACACTGCAGGACAGCTCTCAGACACAGAACAGAGAGCCACATGAATACCCAAGGCCAGGGACATACCAGATCAAGGCCCCTTTATCAACAGAAAGAATGAGCTTCCTGTTCCTTTAAATGAAACAAGGAACTTGCCTAGAGGCAAGTCAGCACCCGAGAAGGGCTGCCAAGTGGTGACACTTCCATCCCAACCTGTGCTGGGCCTGTTAGGACAAGCCAGCTGATACAAATTAAAATCTGTCTTCACAGAGATCCACCACGAAGCAGGGGAAAGCAGAGAGAAGCCCTCCCCAGTCCCCCCTGCCCCTGGCAATATCCAGGTTACATAAGCACTTCTGAACCACAGAAAGAGCGCTCAGGGTACCCTGGCACAAAGCATTGATTAGAGGCTCTCAGACTCTCTATTGAGTTTTTTGGTCTGAATTGAGCTCAGTGCCACTTAGGAGAAAGGGAGAATCATCAGCTGATTGCATAAATGGATTTCTCGGGATTGCCTTGGAAATCTGCATTGTCAGTATAGATTTTTTAGTTGCTTGTTAGAAAGGCTTTTTCCCAAGGACGTTCGCATCTGTCTTTTTTATTGCTTTTAAAAAGTGGAGTCTCCCTTTTCCTTTATTGCTTGGAACTACAGGAGCCCCCACATGGCAAATTTGGTCTCCAAAGCGTGCCTGCTCCCCACATGCTGAAGCAGATTGGGTTGCAGGACTCAGACTCTGGGTCGGGCTGTGTCTGGCACTAGCCAACCGTGTGACACTGAGAACATGGAAGAAACAGCAACAGGAGAGACAGAAAACGTGCGAAGTTCTGGAGCTCCTTAAGAGGTGAGGCCTCTCAGAGAGCTCCTTCCATGCTGTGCTTAGAGGATGAGCGCTCCCTCGATGCTGTGATTAGAGCTCCTGCCATGGCTGGAGGTCCTGGACGCCGAGGACAGCACAGGCTGCAGACCTCTGCCTCAAACCATGACAGTCTCAGGTCCTCTGCGGGCCTGGAAGTGAACAGGCCACCTAATATTAAGACCCGCCCTCTGCCCAACTGGGCCATTACTCCAAGCAGTTGGGTACTTCACTAAACATCTCCCAGCAAGAAAAGTCCCGGCCATGGACAAAGCCTGTAGCACTTTCCTTAGCAGCCTGTAATTAAAGCCAACATAGAGACAATAACCCGGAAAAGGAAAGATTAATAGAGTTAGATACTTTAAAGGTCTTTATAAAAAAGGATATGATAAAGTTAGAGAGCAACCCACAACTGAAGATATTTGCAACTTATTTCACGGACAGAGGACCAATATCTATTACATACCACAGATAAGGATGAAGAATCCTTACAAATCAATAAGAAAAAAAGACAACCTAGAAGGCATCTGACGTCTGAATTGCCAAAACACATATGAAATGAAGCTCAGCTCCACTGAGGGACCTGCAAATGGCACCTGGGGGTACAGGGTGGTTAAGAACATGGGATGGCTGGGCCAAGAAATTAATAATAATAATAATAATAATAATAATAATAGATTGAGCAGGAGAAAGCCCCTTGTATCATTATAAATAACCTCAGAGAATGGTCCAGGACAGGCTGGAGCAAGGGAAGGGAGGTTCTGCGTGAGTTACTCCAGATATTTTTCCAAGAATACAATGAAGTTTACTTTTCTTTTTAAAAAAATCCAAAACAATCATGATAAAATATAATATTTTATATATATGATAAGCACGTTTTCTGAATATTTCTGCATGCTTAAAATATTTTACTATTTTTATAGGTAATAAATGACAAGAAACTAACAAAACTATGACATGAAAAACAAGGACAGAGTTAGAACAGCACCCCAAGATACAGCAGCAATCCCCTTGGGTCCCCCTTCCCCATGCCAATGTCCACACACCCTGGTTCATGACCCTGTGTGGAGGCCTTTCCTCTGTTCTGTCTGGGGCCAGTTCCCAGCCCATATTCCAAGCACCATACTGACTTTGATAACAGGCCATAAAGACTGAAGTTTAGACTTCTGGAATTAAGAAACTGGATAACTTTCAAGTTAACATTAATAAGAATATTCGTTGTAAATGTGGATCCTGGGATGGGACATGAGCTAAGTTCTCAGCATCTAGTATGATATGTGTTTCAGTAACAGGACTTTCATTTGAATTTTGCTAGGTTTGGCTTTGTCTGCAGTGCCAATACATATATTTTTTTAAATCACCATGAAAAAAAGATCAGTACAGGTTGGGGCAAAGATAATTTATTACTTTCCAAAATGTCAAGGTTTAGTGTTTTTGTATTCTGTGAGCTATCCAATCACAGCAACTTGTGCCTCTTTGTGATAGTAATTAAGTCCAAGGTTCAATAACCTATAATTTTAGGCTTGAAGTTGACCCAAATGGGTAAAAATATTTATTTTTCCTTTGCTCTTTCTATGGGCTCACATAATGAATTAAATGCAAGGCTCTCTTTCCTAATTATTGCTTTAGAAAGAAATTGTCATGCCTCATTACTCATTTTCAAAAAGAGATGATAGCATACTTTATTATAGGATTGTTATGTATTGCTAATGTCTAGAAAACTCAGCAGACTGATTCTCTGTCTGCAAAGTGAAACTGATCGAGCGAATTGGACATCTGTAAAAGCCCATCAATTGTGACCTGAAAACTTTATAGAAGTGTGCACACAAGGACCCAATGGGAAAAGTATAAATCTACCACCACAGATGTAAAATTCCACCCAGAGGCTTACCTAAGATTGATCGAAGAACTGTGGTATTCAATAGGTAATTTTTTTGATACTAAGTAGTACGAATTACCTGTGGGAGATGGAAGACATGTGAGAAACAACTAAAAATATACTCTGAGATTTATAAGCAAACTCCAAATTAATCAATTATTATTTATTGGCATTTAAAAGTCAGGCATAGGCTGGGTGCAGTGGGCTCACATCTGTAATCCTAGCACTCTGGGAGGCCGAGGCAGGTGGATTGCTTGAGCTCAGCAGTTCAAAGCCAGCCTGAGCAAGAGTGAGACCCCATCTCTACTAAAAATAGAAAAACTAGCTGGGCATAGTGGCACACACCCTTAGTCCCAGCTACTTGGGAGGTTGAGCCAAGAGGATTGCTTGAGCCCAGGAGTTTGAGGTTGCTGTGAGGTATGATGACACCATGGCACTCTACAGAGGACAACAAAGAAAGACTCTGTCTCAAAAAAAAAAAAAATGAACTGAACTTGGGGTTCAGTCAGCACTTCATTATCATTAATTGTGACCAAGCTGCCACACACTTGTTAAAAGTCAGGCATAAATAAGATTTCAGTTATAAGTTTTGAAGACTCTCTGATAAGATACAACATTAGTTACAGGACAAGTCCTGAACCTCAGGAAACTGTGTGGTGGAAGGACATTGGATTTGATGTCAGAAACTTCTGTTTCCAATAGCAGAAACAACACAGATACAGTGTTTTTTGCCCAGTGGGCTCCTGCATCCCCTCCCCTTGAAAGGAGCACCTTCCATGAGGTTCAAGGGAAGTAAACCATTTGGGGCTATCTCCTGTTTGGCCCCCCAAACCCAGTCTCCACCCTTCCTCTGAACCCTGGGAGGCCCCCAAGTCTGGCCTGTACGAACAACCCCTTGGCGTTCTGAAATCAGATGGGATTGTCCAACCGGAGTCATCAGGAGGAGAATCACAGGCAGAAGAGGGGCGAGGTTGCAGAGTTTATTTCCCTTATTCTCATCAGGAGATGCTCCCAGATTCCACTAACTGCGCCTCCTCCCCACAGACCTAGGGAGGGTAAGAGCGGCCCATCATCCTTGAAGCTATCCCTAAATCCTCTCCTGCACCTGAGCACATAATCCATTTATTAAGCTCTTGTCAATGACCCACATTGGATGCCTCATGCATTTCCTATTGTGATGCAGCTAATATCCCCTTTTTAAAAAAAATTTCAGATTAATATGAAGGTTACAATGTTTGCGTTTGTTAGGCAAGGTCCAAGATGTAGTTGAGCCCATGTACCCCTATGTCGTACCCATCAGGTGAAGTCCCTCCATTGACACCCAGCTCCACCAGTGGGCCAGGCCTGGTGGTTCTAGACTTATATCATCCAGACAGCTGGTGCTCCTGATGGAAAGTGAGCACCTCTTCTTTGATGACCAGAAGTAAGCAGGAGATGATTAGATTTGCATTTAGAAAGAAAACTCAGGCAGCAAAGTAAAGAAAGATTGTGAAGGTGGCAAAACTGGAGGTAGGAAGACCCATTTTTTCTTATGCCTCCTGTACATCAAGGACTGTACCAGATCCTAGGAATGGATAGGGACATGAACAAAACAGTGTTGTCTACGGCTGATGGAATCTGAAGGATTATTGTTACCTGGAACTAGACTGAACCAGACCTCACCCAGGACACTGACACCATTTGCAAAGTCACCCCAGATTTAAATGTCCTATGCAGAAGTTTCTGGATTATTTTCCTGAAGTTGTATTTAGATAGATCAGAATAGTTCAGCTCTGGAGGTAGGTTTAATCGGGCTATTTCAGTCATTACCAGGATGGTGCATTGTCTGACTTAAACTTTGTGACAGCCAGAAAAGGAAGGTTCCATAAAATCCTGATTTTACAGAAGAGGAAATGAAGGCCCAAAATCACACAACCAAAAAGTGGTAGGGCTGCAGTTCAAACCCAGGTAATCCTGACTTCTAATGCTTTGATCTTGACCCCTACCCTTTTTTGGAATAATCACTAAAAATCATCAAGGTATAACTTCATCAGAAAATGGGAAATCCTTATATCGTTCCTACCTCAGAAAACATTACCAACATTTACAGGCAGGCACATTTTCAATGTTACCATATCAAGCTGAGATACTAATCATGCCATTCCAGGGATGTCATCTCACACATCTCAGCAAAGGGTTTTTAGTATGGAGTCTGGGCACGGTCTGGCGGGAACCTAATCTATTTTTTTATTGTATCCAGAATGTCGCATCAGCCCTGAAGACTTTCTAGTTCAATCACAACCAGCACTTGGGGTTCAGTCAGCACTTCATCATCATTAGTTGTGACCGAGCCACCACACACTTATTAATGATGTGCATATAATGTTCTCTTTACCACTCACATTTGCCATCAAATGTAAAGCACAGCATACTCTACATGCTTTACTTTTGGTGTGACAAGTGCACACAGTCCAGAAACAATTTTGAATATGAAATGAGAAAAGTTTGTGTTATGATCCATCTAGCAAGGGTTTGCCATTGCCACGTTTTTGAAAATTTAACACTAACTGTGGGTTGCAAAAGAAAATTCCCTTTAAAAAATAAATTAATGAAATCAAAACACTTCACATCACCAAAAATTAGTCAAATTTTGCCTGTCTTCACATTTTTCAATTAATTTATTGCCAAAGCTATGTGTACAATCTTATATTCTAAGATTTTTTATGGGAATATCTTCTTTTTTTTTAACAAGTGAACAGTTTATTAAGAATTAAACAAAGATATGATGTGATACAGTACAAGCAAGACACTCAAGATAGGTATAATAGTACTACTCACACAAAAACTTAAATTTCACCTCAAAAAAAATCATAAGACAAAAGAGAAAGTAATTTCACCATTATAAAATGAGATATTTCATGCAAAGTATTAACTCTGCCCCCCCAAAGCCCAACCTCCCAACAAACAAAAAACTATCTGGGAATACTGCTATACTAACATATTAACCACAGTATAATCATTCATAGGAAAACAGTGATTAAGCAATGAATTAAATTAAATAACAAAGTTCAAACTATCATTAACTCATAGACCACAATAATTTTACAAAACGAGCAATTCCAGAAATCTTATAAACAATAAAAAAAGAAGAATACTTCAATATCATTTTACTTGATCTGGATACACCTGATATTGAAGTTGGAGAAAATATATTGTTATAAAGGGAAATTACAAACATGTTTCACTTATAGATGAGGATGCAATATCCTAAACAACATATTGACAAGTTGAATTAAAAAATTAATATTTAAGTAATGTACTTTGGTCAAAATTGAATCCAATTTATGTGAAAGTTAGACACTATTTTCTTTTCTTTTTTTTTGGTTTTCTTTCCCTCGCCCCCTCCCTCCGTCTCTGTCTACTCTCTCCTTCCCCCATGCCCCACTGTGTCATTAATTGTCCTCAAATCAAAGTTGAATACATAGGATTCATGCTTCTCCATTCCTGTGATGTTTCACTAAGAATAATATGTTCCACCTCCATCCAAGTTACTACAAACGCTGCAAAGTCTCCATTATTGTTTTTTCTCTTTTTTTTTTTTGTTTAGGATTTTTAGATTTATTTATTTATTTATTCATTTATTTATTTATTTATTTTTAAATACATGTATTTTATTATTCTTCATTACATTATTTCCCCCTCCCACCCCCCAGTAGTAAGACAGAATTTATTTACAGAAAAGAATACAGAAAACACTAAAGCTCCTGGTAGAGGGAGAGAATTCAAGTGGGGAGAGAGAAGCTCTCTCTGTTTCTCTCCCGGTCTTTCCCTGTCTCCTCCTTTAGGCCTTTAGTCTCAGGGTATGTATAGGTGTATGGGTTCCTTGGCCAGGAAACGAATGAATACAGTCCCTTCTGCCAGGGGCAAGGTGAATGAGTGTATCAATGAATGGACACAGTCCATCCATGGAATTCAGGCCTAGGAAATTCACAAGAAACTGACCTA